>CM076574.1:795252682-795353866 GCA_034641835.2 Pinus albicaulis
CTCCCATTGGTGAAAGTCCGTAAAGAGAAAGGGACATTGAATGAGGTGACAATGGGTCCTTGTCCCGTTGTTGCCATTTGGTCTAGTTGTTGTCCCTTAGGTGCCCCGGCTATATTGTGTGGTAACCAGTACCATGTTGATAAGCCTCTTGATCCCTAGTGCACCTTTAAGTTGAGAAATACAAGGACAATAATTTTGATTTCTATTGTTTATTCAATTCGTATAAGAACACAACTAATATTCGTATTACATTCCTTATAATTTTGATGTTTATTGTTCAATTAATTTTTTTAAAAGTAATTTCATTTACGTTTTAAATGTTTGGTAGTTGTTTTTTACTTTCCATGAAGAACATGAACACTTATATTTGTGCGAAAGATACTATAAGTAAAGCATAATACTATTGTTTATACCCATTTTTAACTTAATGACATCACTAAATACATTAATTGTCTTATCAATTACAAGAAACTTAACTTTAAAAAAATTAAAGAGATATATTTATACATATTTGCATAATTTATTTTGGATTAAAATTTAAAGATATAGAATTCATTGTTATATACTTAACACATATTTGCTTAAATTATATATATATATATATATATATATATATATATATATATATATATATATATATATATATATATATATATATATATATAACACTTTTATAACACAACATTAAAGGCTAATGAGTGTATTTGTTTCGTAACCCTTCCTAAAATTGTATAAGCAATGCACTTTCAATCCCAAAATGTTAATTTATCATGCCCACTTAAAGCTACAATATGTGTTTTTTAAAATCTATTCATAAAATTAAAGGTTAAATAACAATCCTAATTGTTAACTTGTATATTTGGAAACTTAAAAGTATGTTATGCAAAATATACTTTAAAAGAATTTAAGAATTAATCCAACACCTAAATTGGCCCTAAGTTATGACCATTTTTTATATACAGACTCATTGGATGGTGATAGCAATAAGAATGCAGGAAAACTTGTAGTTGAGAAGCAACATCATTTGTCATTAATGAATTTGTCATAAAGATTCCCCTATCATCTATATTTTTTTTGTTGGTGAATTGTTTTTAATGGTGAAAATTTCATCATGATGAAAGTATCATGTTTCACATGATGTATCTAAGTTTTTTCCATCTTAAAAATCATTTTTGAAGATAAAATATTTCAGGGCATGATTGCAAGTTTTGCTTGAAATAGAAAGTAATCAAATTGACCAGAGAAGTGAAGGTTATGTTCCAAGTGTAATGAGTAGTAAAGTTACTTTAGACATGTTTTTAAGGGGTTAGTTGGATAATGTTTAAAAAATCAATGGATTAGTAGGTTAAGTAATATTGTCGAGAACATTAATTATGGATAGTTATATTTGACTATGATTTACCATGTTAAAGTGTAATAAACCATAGTCAACCATATTAATTAGGAAGCTAATGGGTTGGTGATTTGGCCACATTAATTGGTTGGTTGATTAATTGTTAGGGGGATTGTGAGTGCTAGAAACCTAATCCTCTGGGATTGGGTGAACAAATTGTAAATATGTAAATAAATGAAAATGAAGAGTTATAATAGGAAGCGACCTTGGAATATGAATCCTAAAGGTCACACCTCTTCATGTTATATAATGTTGTTTAAGTTAATGCAAATACTTGAATTTTAGGAGTTATTTTCCTTGCCATAACACGGTATCAGAGCCACAGGTCCCAAATTTAGGCACTTATGCCCCGTGTTATCTCTCCGGCAGATCTCTAAGGAAGACGAAGAAATCCCAACAAAGGTAACCACAAACCAATCTTTTGGCTTGGTATCTAGCCCTACCAAACCAGAGAGGGCTCTCTCCACAATGTCACGGCCAAGAGGGCTGCATGAATTAGGGTTTTAGGGTAGGTATGAGTACAGGGGGTTGTTTGTTTTTGGGTTGTTGGATGGGTGAATTAGGTCAAAGAGACTAGGTCAGGGCAAATAATATTAGGGTTGCAGAGATTCAATGGGGTAAGGTAGGTAGAAAACCTAACACTTTAGGGTTTCTTGAGTGGGATGGATTAGACAGGTGAGGAGCTAGAAAGAGCAAGGCTAAGAATGAATTCTTTCTAAATTGAAGAAGATGGAAAAACTATGAAGGTTTTACCAAAACAGAGCATGAGAAATGCATTCTGTTTATCAACTTAAAAACCAACATATCATAGAAATGAAATTTATCATGAAACAAAACATTCATACATAATGAGACATAAGAAGAATAATGCTAAATTTCCATACCATAGGTATCCCAAATAAATAGTTGAAACCTTTTCATTAATTTCATGCAAAATAGATTACACTAGAGTCTTTGATCAATGCATCAACATCCAACCTATGAAATGAGTCAAAAAGTACATAATACAGACCTCAAACAACCTCTTTGAACCTCAGGGGTCAAATCCATGAGAGGAGGAGCAGTTCCACCAAAAACTGAGCTGAATACCTAAAGTGTAGGGAGGTTAAACTGACTCATCCCTCACTTTTTGCGACTTGATTCATTATATGTCATCAATACTTTTCACCTAATGTATTTAACCTAGGTAAGTGTAAAAACACCATAATTACATTTACTTCCATCAATTACATGAGTAAAAACATGATTTCTCAAGGTAAAAATAAAAATCGCAGAGAAAACTTAGAAAAATTAGACACTGGTCAGGTGTGCAGCGCCAGTGTTAGGTGCACAATGCCAATGTAAAGTGCACCCTCCATCTTGCAACTGTGTTTTGGATGGGTTGCAGGTGTCCAAATTGAGCTCAAGATAGCTTATTGGAAATATTATCTAGTATACTTTCGAAATTTGTGCTTCATTTGCATATTTGACTTGATTTGACCTCCAAAAATGTGATTCTTCCAAGACTGCTCATGTGCGCAGCGCCTACCTGAAAATGAGGGCAGAAATGTGATTTTTGAGGTGTTTTTGACCATTTCTCCCTGCTATATTGCCCAATTTTTGTGTGAAAATAGTCAAAATTTTTATGTTTTTTGCCTTATGAATCCAATGGTGTTCTTGTGTTTTCATTTGGAGGCCTCTAGAAGGTACGCAATGCCTATGGTTTTGCGCACAGGACAATCAAATTGTGTAAAAATTCCGAATTTTCTAGAAAATGTGGCCTTCAAGATGGAGCGGTATCTCACTAAGCATGAGGTGTTTTGCAAAACTGAGAGAGGTTGTTGTTAGTTGGAATGTTGTGAACAAAAACCTCCATTTTTTCAAAATTCAATTTTTTTTTGCCACAATATTCTCTTCCAAAAGGTGTCTCAACCAAGATTTTGCACAGGCAAAAAAATAGGTTGTTACTTGATATGAATGGATATCTCATTATGTAATACGTGTATAAAAGGTGATATAGGTTTTTGTACATTGATATCTTAGGAACAAAAACCGCCTCCATTTTCCCAAAATTCATTTTTGTTTGGACACAATATGTTCTGCAAAAAGCTGACAAAACAATACATTTCTGGAAAATGTGCCTTCGATGAGTTTTTCAAATTTTCTTCAAATTTCCTCAAAATTGCTTCATACTTACTTCATGGAGACCTGATATGGTATTCTATGCTATCACGGATGCATCAATGAGCAAATCCAACTTGCCCTTCTCTTTTTTCTTGATTAGGGTTTGTAGTTCTAGACTAATTCACATAAATAAAAACAACCCACATGTTTGAAGCAAGTGACTACCATGGGTGAGGCCATTAATTCTCTGGTGTGATCAGGCTCAAACCTCAAAATTCTTCCTCCCTTACGTGGCCTTCTTTATTCTTTATCTTCCTCCTCCATGAAATCTCTATCTTCCCCCTCCATGATGTTTTTAGTCTTGAAACCCTAGGGATGAGGAAATGGGAGTGGAAGATAGGTTAAGGGAGTGGGAATGGGGTAGGAAAAATTGGGGAAGTAGGGGAAGGGTTTAGGGAACTTAGGGAGTTTATAGGGGATCAAAATGTTTAAGGGATTGGGAATTAGAATTTTATTACATGGTTGATAGGGCTTCCTAGGAGATTGAGATGCATAAGACTTAAGGTTTATGGGCAAATGAAGTTGGGGATAGGGATTTAATGATGCAGGGATAGGGATAGGATTTATTGTGATGTGGGAAGGGTAGTGGGGTCTTAGGAACAGATTTGGAGGTGTGGTAATGAAACTAGGGTTTGCAAGCTTTGAAAACTCCAAATTTCACACAAGAAACTTAACACCATGAAATTTTCACTTAAGAAATGCAAGGAGGGTGTGATGAGTCCTTACTTACTTTCTAGGAGGTGGAGAAACCCTTTACTAAAGGTTTGGATCACTTGCACAAATTTTTGGAGCTTGCAAATGAAATTAGATAGGTGAGCAATGCCTTTGGTTTGTGTGCAACGCTTGTCCCAGGTGCACAATGCCTCCCAGAAACTCGACTTTTTGCCTTTCAAATTTTATTTTCGAGCTATGTGAGTGATGGATCGATGGCATAGAGAGAAAATTAATGTCTTTTTGATCTTTGGATGGGCTTTATAATTGATGGATTGGATGTTTTGAGGTTTGGGACCCACTTTTCCTTCTCGCTTTCACCTTAAAATTTTGAAACTATACCTTTCACTTTGAATTTGTTATTTGGGAATTTATCATTTGATGGACTTTGAGAACACTAGGATTTTGGAAACTTGATGCTTTTTGGCATATGGAACTCTAGGTTAGCAGCTATTGGAACCATGAAATTATTACATATAGTGAGAACATAAAATTACATAATGAAATAAAAATTACATATTCAAATCAAAATTACATATTTGAAGTCATATTTACATGGTAAAGTGAATTTATTGGTCACCCTCTTACTTGCTTGTCTTTTATGCACGCAAATGGTGATTTAATGGACCTTGAAAACCCTAAGACCTAACAGACACCTTGATTGAATGGACTTCATGATGACATGATTGATATGATGATGAAAAATCATGACTGATATACATTCAAGAAAGTATGGAAATGAGGCAACAAGTAATGAAATTTAGGAAAGAGTGAAGTTTTTTTAACATAGTGTTACCTTTAGTGACCAAATTTTTGAATGATGATCTAGTGGAATGACAAAAATTTCAGAATGGGACCTTAATATGATATGAAAGGATCATTTTTTATCACTGATAACAGGATGCAAATACATACACTAACATCGGCTCCAGTTGGGGATGGTAGCTCCTTGGAGGTGCCAAGAACACCATAGACCAAGTTCCTATCCATTGGGCATGAAGTAAAATGCTAAAAACAAACTAAATACTGGAATCTTAAACTGATTTGAAACAAACTCAAACTGACTGAAAACTGAATCAAAATTGGATTGATTGAAATAAAAACTTACTAAACTTATTGATGGCAGTATATCATCGAGACTTGAGGGCTTCAAATCCTAATGAAAAACACCTTCTTGCTAAAGACATATGTACAATCATGTGAAGTGATCCTTCTAGTGTAACCAATCCAGCAGATGGATACTTACTTGAATCATGCTTGCAGTTTCCTTGAGCAGACAGAAAAAACAAAAAATATGCAACTCCAAGTGTCTACTGAACAGGTGCTTCTTGTCCATGAACATAAAAAAATACATATTCCTTGCTAACTATAGCAAATCAGTAAAAGGATCTTAAGTTAACTTGTCTTGAGATTAATCAAAAACAAAAGCACACCCTTCATTCTAATCTAAAAGAACACTTGGTTGTTGATCTATGGGAAGGCATAGGGGAATATGAATTTCTGCTATCTGAGTGTTGGATGTAAATTCCTCAAGCATGGGAAAATTTGATTCTACCTCTGGCATATTGTCTCTCTTAGGCTCATACTCCTCAAATTCATATTCCAAATCATCTTTGAACATAAAACATTCTTCAAAATTATCAAACATGACAACCCTATCATCTTCAGGAAGGACAATGGTGTCTGTTAGTTGATCTCCTTGCAGGAAATCATCATCACAAATTGGCTTACTCTCAACAACTTCCTATATAGTTTCAAATCTCATGACTGTCATCATTTAAGCTCATATTTTCATTTTCAATGATGAAAGAAGTTTCATTAACACATTCTTGACTATGTGAAAAATACAAACCTGCATTAGCTTTGGTTGTAATATGAGTGTTCAAGAGTTGATCTATCTCATCTTTAGATAGAGGAGAAACTTGAGTTTTATAGCAGTTAACATAGGCTTGATGATTTTCATTTTCAAGATCAGGAAGAGGCATTTCTCTTTCTAGGTCTTGGTATTTTTCATCCAAGGAGGAAACTAATGATTCTTGTTAGGAGGAAAAATCATATAGGGCTTATATGATCTCATCATCTAGACACTCTTCATCCCCATGAAAATTTTGAGAAACCCAATGAAATTATCAGAGATCTCACAACAACTATCAATCATCGACAAGGAAGAATTAGAGCTTTGATAATGTTGAAAGAAAACTGAATGAAAGTCCTTTAGAGAGTATAAACTAGTAGATGGTAGACTCTCATACCATGATCTCACTTTTTCCTCCAAGGTAGCCATAAACATCTTCATCAAACAATCTTTAGGAAACTCAATCTTTAGTTTGTGAATATGCAAATGAAATTTGACCAAATGCAAGCTAGCATCTTCACCATCCTAACCCTTAAACTTTGAAAATCCTGATTGCCAATCTATACAAGGAATAGGTTCGGAAAACTAGGAATATGAGCTTGATTCATAGGAGCATACCTTCGAGCAATTGAATCTATTTTTACAATAGTTAGGTCACCAAGAATCTCTTCAAACTATCGGTTCTTGAAAAGTGGAGTCGCCATAAAAATTCAGAACCTTTGGATTCTTCGACTCTGGAATCGCTAGGTGAATAATGCATAACCTTCTTGTGCCTGATCATTGTTCACCATCATCAATCAAATCTGATCTTTGTCGTTCTTTCCCAGGGAATATTTGTCTTTTCGCCTCCCCGACAACGATGCGAGTATGTTATCTCTTCGCTGGATCTCTAAGGCTGAAGAAGAAATCCCAACAGAGGTAACCACAAACCAATATTTTGGCTTGGTATCTAGCCCTACCAAACCGGAGAGGGCTCTCTCCACAATGTCACAACCAAGAGGGTTGGATGAATTATGGTTTTATGCTAGGTATGAGTACAGGGGTTTTTTTGTTTTTGGGTTGCCAGATGGGTGAATTAGGTCAAAGAGACTAGGTCAGGGCAAATAAGATTAGGGTTGTAGAGAATCAATGGGACAAGGTAGGTAGAAAACCTAACACTTTAGGGTTTCTTGAGTGGGATGGATCAGAAAGGTGAGGAGCTAAAAGGAGCAAGGCTAAGCATGAATTCTTTCTAAATTGAAGAAGATGGACAAACTATGAAGGTTTTCCCAAAATAGAGCATGAGAGATGTATTCTATTTACCAACTTAAAAACCAACATATCATAGAAATGAAATGGATCGTGAAACAAAACATTCATACATAATGAGACGTAAGAAGAAAAATGCTAAATTTCCATACCATAGGTATCCAAAAGAAATAGCTACAACCTTTTCATTAATTTCCTACCAAATAGATTACACTAGAGTCTTTGATCAATGCATCAACATCTAACCTATGAAATGAGTCAAAAAGTACATAATATAGACCTCAAACAACCTCCCCCAACCTCAGGGTTGGGAGAGTCGAATCCATGAGAGGAGGAGCAGTTCCACCAAAAACTGAGCTGAATACCTAGAGTGTAGGGAGGTCAAACTGACTCATCCATCACTTTTTGCAAACTGATTCATTACATGTCATCAAAAATTTTCACCTAATGTATTTACCCTAGGTAAGTGTAAAAACACCAAAATTACATTTAATTCCATAAATTACATGAGTAAAAACATGATTTCTCAAGGTGAAAATCAAAATTGCAGAGAAAACTCAGAAAAATCAGACACTAGTCACGGGCGCAACGCCAGTGTCAGGTGCACCCTCCATCTTGCAGCGGAGTTTTGGATGGGTTGCAGGTGTCCAAACTGAGCTCAGGATAGCTCATTGGAAAGTTTATATAGTCTAATTTCAAAATATGTTCTTGGTTTTCAGATTTGACTTGGTTTGAACTCCAAAAAAGTGATTCTCCCAAGACTTTTCAGGGGTGCAGCACCTACCAGAAAATGAGAGCAGAAATGTGATGTTTTAGGTGTTTTTGGCCATTTCTCCCTGCCATATTGCGCAATTTTTGTGTGAAAATAGTAAAAATTGAATATTTACTGCCTTCTAAATCTAATGGTGGTATTGTGTTTTCATTTGGAGGCATCTAGAAGGTGCGCAATTCCTAGGGTGATGCACATATGACAGTCAAACTACGTAAAAATTCTGAATTTTCTGGAAAACATGGCCTCCACGATGGAGCGATATATAACTAACCATGAGGTGTTTTGTAAACCTGAGAGAGTTTTTTGTTATTTGGTATTTTTTGAACAAAACCCTCCTCCAGTTTCTCAAAATTCAATTTTTTTTGCCACAATATTCTCTGCAAAAAGGTGTATCAAACTAGATTTTGCACAACCATAAAAATAGGCTGTGAATATGTGAATGGATATCTAATTCTATAATACCTATGTAAAACATGAGATAGTTTTTTGTAATATGATATCTTATGAACAAAAACCTCCTCCATTTTTCCAAAATTCGTTTTTTTTTTCCACAATATGTTCTGCAAAAAGGTGACCAAACATGACATTTCTGGAAAATGTGCCTTCGAAGAGTTTTTAAAAATTTCCCAAATTTTCTTCAAATTTCCTCAAAATTTCTTCATACTTACTTCATGGAGACTTGATATGGTATGCTATGCTATCATGGATGCATCAATGAGCAAATCCAACTTACCCTTCTCTTTTTGCTTGATTAGGGTTTCTAGTTTTGGACTAATTCACATAAATCAAATCAGCCCACATGTTTGAAGCAAGTGACTGCCATGGGTGAGGCCATTAATTCTCTAGTGTGATTAGGTTCAAACCTTAGAATTCTTCCTCCCTTGTGTGGGCTTCTTTCTTCTTTGTCTTCCTCCTCCATGAAATCTCTATCTTCCTCCTCCATGATGTTTTTATTCTTGAAACCTTAGGAATGAGGAAATGGGAGTGGGAGATAGGTTAAGGAAGAGGGAATGGGGTAGGAAAAATTGGGGAAGTAGGGGAAGGGTTTAGGGAACTAAGGGATTTGACAGGGGATCAAAATGTTTAATGGATTGGGAATTAGAATTTTATCACAGGATTGATAGGGCTTCCTAGAAAATTGAGATGCCTAAGACTTAGGGTTTAGGAGAAAATGAACTTAGGGACAGGGATTTAATGATGCAGGGATAGGGATAGGATTTAATGTGATGTGGGAATGGTAGTAGGGTATTAGGAACAGATTTGGAGGTGTGGGAATGAAACTAGGGTTTGCAAGCTTTGAAAACTCCAAATTTCACACAAGAAACTTAACACCATGAAATTTGCACTTAAGAAATGCAAGGGTGTGATGAGGCCTTAATTACTTGCTAGGAGGTGGAGAAACCATTTACTGAAGGTTTGGAGCACTTGCACAAAGTTTTGGAGCTTTCAGATGAAATTATATAGGTGAACAACGCCTTTGGTCTATGCGCAACGTTGTCCCAGGTGCACAGTGCCTTGTTCCAGGTGCGCAACGCCTCGCAAAAACTCGACTTTTCACCTTTCAAATTTGTTTTTCGAGCTGTGTGAGTGATGGATAGATGGCATAGAGAGAAAATTAATGTATTTTTGATCTTTAGATGGGCTTTATGCTTGATGTATTGGAAGTTTTGAGCTTTGGACCCACTTTTCCTTCTCGCTTTCACCTTAAACTTTTGAAACTATACTTTTCACTTTGACTTTATTCTTTGGAAATTTATCATTTGATGGACTTTGAGAACACTAGGATTTTGGATACTTGATACTTTTTGGCGTATGGAACTTTGAGTTAACAACTATTGGAAGCATGAACTTATTACATATAGATATAACATAAAATTACATAATGAAATAAAAATTACATATTGGAATCAAAATTACATATTTGAATTCATCTTCACATGGGAAAGTGAATTTATTGGTCACCCTCTTACTTTCTGGTCTTTTATGCACGAAAATGGTGATTTAATGGACCTTGAAAACCCTAAGACCTAATGGACACCTTGACTGAATGGACTTCATGATGACATGACTGATATGATGACGAAAACTCATGATTGATGTACACTCAGGAAAGTATGGAAATGAGCCAACAAGTAATGGAATTTAGGAAAGATTGAAGTTTTTTTGACATAATTCTACCTTCAGTGACCAAATTTTTGAATGATGACCTAGTGGAATGAAAAAAATTTAAAAATGGGACCTTGATATGATATGAAAAGAGAATTTTTGATCACTTATGGCAGGATGCAAATACTGACACTAACATTGGCTCCAGCTGGGGATGGTAGCTCCTTGGAGGTGCCAAGAACACTGTAGACCAAGTGCCTATCTATTGGGCATGGATTCAAATGATTAAAACAAAATAAAGACTAAAATCTTAAACTGATTTGAAACAAATTCAAACCGACTAAAAACTGAATCAAAATTGGACTTACTGAAGTAAAAACTTACTAAACTTATTGATGGCAGTATATCATTGAGACTTCAGGGCTTCAAATCCTGATGACAAAGACCTGCATGCTCAAGACATATGTACAATCATGTGAAGTGATCCTTCCAGTCATCATATTAAAAATAGGAACCGGTGACCAGACCGGTGGACCTAATGAACTAGGTTTCTGACCGGAACCGATCTAACCGGTACTCGTCAAGTCTAAGTGAACCGTTTTTTTTTTAATACATTAAATAATTATTTTTTAACAAAAAAAACTATTTTTAAGATTTGCAACCATGATTCCAAGCCAATAGAGACAAAATATGCAAAGTTTGCTCATTTATTTACCATGTAAAGGTGAATATATCAAAATGGAATTGAGTGCAATACATATCATCGAAAAATACATAAGAAATGAGGCTCCAAATAGCCCATAAATTACAAAAACAATGCTACAAGCTATTAGGCCATTGGCCTAATACAAGACTACAAGTCTACAGTCTAGACTCTACAATATACACATGAATCATGATCAATCATCAAATTCATCACCACTACTATACACATGATCAACATCGGCAACTGCATAGACATCATCTGGATCAGAGTCTATGGATGCCTCGGCCTCAAGCTCATCTGCAACCTCAATACCACTGCCACTAATAACAATAGAAGTGGACCTAATGGAAGCACGAGTTACTCTAGTTGCATGACTAGTGCCTTCCATTGGTTGTTTACCTTTACTTGATGCAGCTACCAATCCTGGGTCTCCATCTGATGGTGCCACCAAATCTGCTTCATGTTCATCCCCCGCTAATGTTGCATCAAAATCAAAATCTGCCGCAAACATTGGATCATTAGTCTCCTCCACCCATTTTGATGTTGGATCAATATCATCCAACACAACGGGATCTAGATCAGGTGTTTTTTTCATCAGTTGGTTCTGCCTCAAGAAAAGGTTGTATTGCACAGAAAAAAGATCATTTAACTGTTTATATTCCAAACAGTTTATCTTATTGTGTGTATGTTCTAAAAAACAGACCAATTGGGCTCACAACCTGAAGCATTGCAAGTTTGGCTGAGGATTATAATTGCAAACTTTTGCAATTGAAGACATTGGCCGCCAAATGACTCCCACCAATGTGATGCAAATAAAAAGACATTAATTAGTAACATAGTTCATTTCATTACTTATTTATAAACAATTTAACTTGAAAAAAAAAAATTGGAATTTCTTACGTGGTTGATCCACATCTCTTACCATTTTCGCCAAGTTATTTCCAAAGGTACCAGCTACCATACTGAAAAGAGTAAGTTGTTTATGTCTTTCCAAAAGGTCTTCACAGATAGGGACCATGCGCTCCAAGCAATCAATCAATCCAACTCTGACCTCCCCATCTTGCTGATCTCCTAGTCAAGCTTTATAATAATACTCGGGGTTCAAAAAATACCTAGTTGCATGTATAGGACGATGGAGTTGATTGTTCCATATGTTATCAATGATCTCCCATATACGGCCATATTTAGTTAACCTATCCATGTAAACTACCCATATCCACTCCTTTTCCTGATCCATATCCTCATAAATGTATCCCATTGCCATATTTTACCCATCCACCATCCTTAGCACCTTAACAAGGGGCTCAGTAACTTTTACAAGCTTTGAAGACCTTCTCCAAAAATAATTATCAGAGGCTTTCTTTTTGGTGTCTTTACCATCTTGTCTATGAGACCACTGAGAGTCAGTCTAATCATAAGAATAAAACATTTTCTGTAGGTTTTTCTGTTGAGAATTGAGACATTTCAACGTGAGGAAGTGAGGTGAAAATCTCGTAATTGCAGGCCTAACACGATCTTTTCCCCCAATGTTTTTCCTCATTAGGTTCAATACCCATGAGTGGATGTAAATGTATTTTGTAATGCACTTTCCGCGGTCTATAGTGTTTTTTACCCACTCCACTTTTCCTATATCCTAAAGCATGAGGTCTGTGAAATGTACAACACATGGAGTCCAAAATATGGTCCTATAATTGGACTCAAGCATCTTTCCAACAAAAACATAGTTTGAGGCATTATCTGTGATGGCCTGCACAACATTATGCTCCCCCACTTCTTGAATAATCTCATCCAAAAGCTCAAATAGAAGGGTTGCATCATTCACCTTATTAGATGCATCAAATAATCTCAAAAACTTTGTTCCTTTAGGGAAAGAAACAAGGAAGTTAATGATATTGTGGTTCTTTCCATCAGTCCATCCATTTGACATGATGGAACAACTTGTTTTGATCCATGACTCTCTATAGTCATCCAAATACTCATCAATGGAACAAATATCTTTTTGCAAAAGATATCCCCTCAAGTCATGCACAATAGGGCCTTTGAATCCCTTTCCTGTAGCTAAAACATAGTCCCACATAGCTTGGTAATAAGGTGAGCGAGCAACATTAAATGGGATATCTGCATCATAGCACCATCCAGAAATGTACTAATAAGAAGTTTCTTTGCATTGTTTTTTCCAATGTTGATCCAAAGTGGGTTGATGGATTGCCTGGGAGGAAGTGGTTGTGAGATTAGCAGTGGATGAGAAATAAATCTAGATGTTGGATCTCTTTGTTGGTTTTGATTTTTGGTCAACATGAGGAACATAGTGAAAGGGGTCATTGGTGGAAGGGATAAAAGTGGAGTCTTGAATGTCATAATCATCATAGCCACTATGTCTCAGGGTTTCTATTAGTTCCCTCTTCCTTGCAATTTCATATTGAATGGCCTTCTCCCTAGCCTTAGTCTCCTCAAACTTCTCAAAATTGGCAAGGTACTCTGCCCTAACAAGACCTATCACTTCATTAGGTGCATCAAATGGCTTTACTTGGCCTCTCATCCCAGCCAAGGGGTCATTGGATGGGAAAATTGATTTGAAATAATTGACTTGAAATAATTTATATTGGAGCTATCTTCATTAATTTATTTACCATGTAAAGGTGAATATATCAAAATGGCACTGAGTGCAATACATATCATCGAAAAATACATAAGTAATGAGGCTCCAAATGGCCCATAAATTCCAAAAACAGTACTACAAGCTATTAGGCCATTGGCCTAATACAAGACTGCAAGTCTAGAGTCTAGAATCTACAGTCTACACATGAATCATGATCAATCATCAAATTCATCACCAATACTATACACATGATCAACATCGGCAACTACATATACATCATCTGGATCAGAGTCTATGGATGCCTCGGCCTCAAGCTCATCTGCAACCTCAATACCACTGCCACTAATAACAATAGAAGTGGACCCAAGGGAAGCATGAGTTACTCGAGCTGCATGACTAGTGCCTTCCATTGGTTGTTTACCTTTCCTTGATGCAGCTACCAATCCCGGGTCTCCGTCTGATGGCACCACCAAATCTGCTTCATGTTCATCCTTGCTAATGATGCATCAAAATCAAAATTTTCCGTAAACATTGGATCATCAGTCTCCTCCACCCATTCTGATGTTGGATCAATATCATCCAACACAATGGGATCTAGATCATATGTTTTGTTCATCAGTTGGTTCCACCACAAGCGAAGGTTGTATTGCATAAACAAAAGATCATTTAACTGTCTATGTTCCAAAAAATTTCTCTTCTTTGTGTGTATGTTCTAAAAAAACAAACCAATTGGGCTGACAATCTGAAGCATTTCAAGTTTGGTTGAGGATTCTAATTGCAAACTTTTTCAATTGAAGGCATTGGCCGCCAAATGACTCCCACCAATGTGATGCAAATAAAAATACATTAATTAGTAACATATTTCATTTCATTATTTATTTATAAACAATTTAACTTGAAAATAAAAACAAATTGGAATTGCTTACCTGGTTGATCCACATCTCTTACCATTTTCGCCAAGTTCTTTCCAAAGGTACCAACTGCCATATTGAAAAGAGTAAGTTGTTTATGTGTTTCCAAAAAGTCTTCATGGATAGGGACCATGCGCTCTAAGCTATCAATCAATCCAGATCTGACCTCCCCATCCTACTGATCTCCTAGCTGAGCTTTATAATGATACTTGGGGTTCAAAAAATACCTAGCTGCATGTATAGGACGATGGAGTTGATTGTTCCATATGTTATCAATTATCTCCCATATATGGCCATATTTAGCTAACCTGTCCCTGTAAACTACTCGTATCCGCTCCTTTGCCTGATCCATAGCCTCATAAATGTATCCCATTGCCATATTTTCCCAATCTACCATCCTCAGCACCTTAACAAGGGGCTCGGTAACTTTTACAAGCTCTGAAGACCTTCTCCAAAAATAATTTTCAAAGACTTTCTTTTTCGTGTCTTTTCCATCTTGTCTACGAGACCACCGAGATTCAGTCCAATCATCAAAAGAAAACATTTTCTGTAGGTTTTTCTGTTGATAATTGAGACATTTCAACGTGAGGAAGTGAGGTGCAAATCTTGTAATTGCAGGCCTAATAAGATCTTTCCCCCTGGTGTTTTTCCTCATTAGGCTCAATACCCATGAGTGGATGTAAATGTATTTTGTAATGAAATTTCCATGTTCTACAATGTTTTTTACCCACTCCACTTTTCCTATGTCCTCAAGCATGAGGTCTGTGCAATGTACAACACATAAAGTCCAAAATAGGGTCCTATACTTGGACTCAAGCATATTTCCAGCAAAAACATAGTTTGAGGCGTTATCTGTGATGACCGTCACAACATTATGCTCCCCACTTCTTGAATAATATCATCCAAAAGCTCAAATAGAAGGGTTGCATCCTTCACCTTATCATATGAATCAAATAATCTAAAAAACATTGTTCCTTTAGGGAAAGAAATAAGGAAGTTAATGATAGTGTGGTTCTTTCCATCAGTCCATCCATCTGACATGATGGAACAACTTGTTTTGAGCCATGACTCTCTATAGTCAGCCAAATACTCATCAATGGAACAAATCTCTTTTTGCAAAAGATATCCCCTCAAGTCATGCACAATAGGGCCTTTGAATCCCTTTCCTGTAGCTAAAACATAGTCCCACATAGCTTGGTAATAAGGTGAGCGAGAAACATTAAATGGGATATCTGCATCATAGCACCATCCAGAAATGTATCGATAAGAAGTTTCTTTACATTGTTTTTTCCACTGTTGATCCAAAGTGGGTTGATGGCTTTCCCGGGAGGAAGTGGTTGTGGGATTAGCAGTGGATGAGAAATAACTCTAGATGTTGGGTCTCTTTTTTGGTTTTGATTTTTGGCCAACATGAGGAACATAGTGAAAGGGGTCATTGGTGGAAGGGATAAAAGTGGAGTCTTGAATGTCATAATCATCATAGCCACTCTGTCTCAGGGCTTCTATTAGTTCCCTCTTCCTTGCAATTTCATATTGGATGGCCTTCTCCCTAGCCTTAGACTCCTCAAACTTTTCAAACTTGGCAAGGTATTCAACCCTAACAGGACCTATCATTTCATTAGGTGCATAAAATGGCTTTACTTGGCCTCTCATCCCAGCCAAGTGTTGTTTCAATCTAAAAATACCCCCACCTCCAATAGGTTTTTCACAAAATTTGCATATCATCTTTCCATCAACCACAACACAATGGGCCTATGCACTGTCCTTGGATATTGGATCCATATTGACTTGAAATAATTGAAATTTGGAAATAAATATTCCATTTAAAAAAAAAAATGCAGCTAAGATAAATGGACAACCAAGGATAAATTTACAAAACAAAATACACATTCAAACATACAAAATTTGATAGCATAGGACTAGAGATTTGATAGCAATAACACAGCTAAACACATGATAAAATAAATACATGAACAACAATGAAATGATGGATTTTTCAAGTGAAAATCCTTACCTAGCAATGAAAACTAGCTTCTTTGGCCTCCTATTGAAGATGCCAAATCTACTGATAGCTCCAAACTATCTCCAAAATAGCTCCAACTCCAACTCCAAGCCTCCAAGATCACTGCTCCAACAAACACTCAACACTCTCCAAGCTCTCAATCAAACTCACAAAAGCTGCAAATGAGATCGTGTGAGACAAATGAGAGGCTTCCCCTACTTATAAAGGATTGGGGAGGGTGTTTTTGGAGGGAAAAAATCCTCCCTTTCCCTCCAAATAAACCCTAAACTTCCATTTTGTCTGTGCATGGGTCCCAACATGCGACTAGCAATTGATCGACTAGTTAAGGACGGAGCCGGTTTCTTCCTTAACTGGCTGGTCAACACTGGTTTGACCAGGATTTCATGCAAAGTAGAGGGTTAAACCAAGTTTTTTGACCAACTGGTTTCACCCCTTGTGTGGGCTTCTTTCTTCTTTGTCTTTCTCCTCCATGAAATCTCTATCTTCCTCCTCCATGATGTTTTTAGTCTTGAAACCCTACGAATGAGGAAATGGCAGGGGAGATAGGTTAAGGGAGTGGGAATGGGGTAGGAAAAATTGGGGAAGTAGGGTAATGGTTTAGGGAACTTAGGGAGTTGATAGGGGATCAAAATGTTTAAGGGATTTGGAATTAGAATTTTATCACAGGGTTGATAGGGCTTCCTTGGAAATTGAGATGCCTAGGACTTAGATTTTAGGGGAAAATGAACATGGGGACATGGATTTAATGATGCAAGGATAGGGATAGGATTTACTGTGATGTGGGAAGAGTAGTAGGGTCTTAGGAACAGATTTTGAGGTGTGGGAATGAAACTAGGGTTTGCAAGCTTTGAAAACTCCAAATTTCACACAAGAAACTTAACACCATGAAATTTGCACTTAAGAAATGCAAGGAGTGTGTGATGAGGACTTAATTTATTACTAGGAGGTGGAGAAACCCTTTACTGCACAAATTTTTGGAGCTTGCAAATGAAATTAGACAGGTGAGCAACTACTTTGGTCTATGCGCAACGCTTGTCCCAGGTGCGCAGTGCCTTGTTCCAGGTGCGCAACGCCTCCTAGAAACTCGACTTTTCGCCTTTCAATTTTGATTTTCGAGTTGTGTGAGAGATCGCTTGATGGAAAAGAGAGCAAATGAATGTCTTTTTGATCTTTGGATGGGATTTATTCTTGATGTATTGGACGTTTTGAGCTTTGGGACCCACTTTTCCTTCTCACTTTCACCTTAAACTTTTGAAACTATACCTTTCACTTTGAATTTATTCTTTGGAAATTGATTATTTGATGGAATTTGAGAACACCAGGATTTTGGAAACATGATGCTTCTTGGCATATGGAACTCTGAGTTAGCATCTATTGGAACCATGAACTTATTACATATAGAGAGAACATAAAATTACATAATGAAATAAAAATTACATATTGGAATGAAAATTACATATTTAAAGTCATCTTTACATGGTAAAGTGAATTTATTGGTCACCCTCTTACTTGTTGGTCTTTTATGCATGAAAATGGTGATTTAATGGACCTTGAAAACCCTAAGACCCAATGGACACCTTGAATGAATGGACTTCATGATGACATGACTCATATGATGATGAAAACTCATCACTGATGTACACTCAGGAAAGTATTGAAATGAGCCAACAAGTAAAGAAATTTTGTTAAGAGTGAATTTTTTTTGACATAGTGCTACCTTCAGTGACCAAATTTTTGAATGATGACCTAGAGGAATGACACAAATTTCAGAATGGGACCTTAATATGATATAAAAGAGAACTTTTGATAATTGATGGCAGGATGTAAATACTGACACTAACGTTGGCTCTAGCTGGGGATGGTAGCTCCTTGGATGTGCCAAGAACACCGTAAATCAAGTGACTATCCATTGGGCATGGATTCAATTGCTAAAAAAAAACTAAAGACTAAAATCTTAAATTGATTTGAAATGAAATCTAACTGACTGAAAACTGAATCAAAATTGGGCTGACTGAAATAAAAACTTACTAAACTTATTGATGGCAGTATATCACCTAGACTTGAGGGCTTCAAATCCTGATGACAAACACCTGTTTGATGAAGACATATGTACAATCATGTGAAGTGATCCTTCCAGTGTAACCAATCCAGCAGATGGCTACTTACTTGAATCATGCTCGCAGTTTCCTTGAGCAGGCAGAAAAAACAAAAACTAGGCCACTCCAAGTGTCTACTGAACATGTGCTTCTGGTCCATGAAAATAGGAAAATACATCTTCCTTACTAACTATAGAAAATCAGTAAAAGGATCTTCAAAAATATGAAATTTTACCTTGTCTCGAGATTCAGAAAAAACACAAGCACACCCTTCATTTTGATTTAAAAGAACACTTGGTTGTTGATCCATAGGAAGGCATAGGGGAGTATGAATTTATTCTATCTGAGTGTTGGCTGTAAATTCCTCAAGCATGGGAAACTCTGATTCTATCCTTGGCATATTGTCTATCTTAGGCTCATACTCCTCAAATTCATAGTCTAAATCATCTTTGAACATAAAACATTCTTCAAAGTTATCAAACATGATAGCCCTATCTTCTTCACGAAAGACAATGGTATATGTTAGCTGATATCCTTGTAGGAAATCATCATCACAAATTGGCTTACTCTCAACAACTTTCTGTATATTTTCATCAATCTCATGATTGTCATCATTTAAGCTCAGATTTCCATTTTCAATGATGGAAAAAGTTTCACTAACACATTATTGACTATGTGAACACTGCAAACCTACCTTAGCTTGGGCTGTAATATGACTGTTCAGGAGCTGCTCTATCTCATCTTCAGACAGAAGAGAAACTTGTGTTTTATAGCAATTAACATTGGCTTGATGATTTTCATCTTCAAGATAAGGATTAGGCATTTATCTTTCTAAGTCCTGGTCTTTTTCATCAAAGGAGGAAACTATTGATTCTTGTTGGGAGGAAAAAATAATATAGGGCTACTATGATCTCATCATCTGTTCACTCTTCATCCCCATACAAATTTTCAAGAAACTCAATGAAATTATCAGAGATCTCACAACAACTACCAATCATCAATAAGGCAGAATTAGAGCTTTGATAATGTTGATAGAAAATTGAATGAAAGTCCTTTAGAGAATATAAACTAGTAGATGGTAGACTCTCATACCATGATCTCGCTTTTTCCTCCAAGGTAGCCATAAGCATCTTCATTAGACAATCTTTAGGAAACTTAATCTTAAGTCTTTGAATATGCAAATTAAATTTGACCAATTGCAAGCATCTTCACCGTCCTGTCCCTTAAACTTTGACAGTCCTAATTGCCAATATATACAAGGAACACAGTTTGTAAAACTAGGAATATGAGCTCGATTCATAGGAGCATACCTTCGAGAAATTGAATCCATTTTGAAAATAGTGAGGTCACCAAGAATCTCTTGAAACTACTGGTTCTTGAAAAGTGGAGTCGCCATAAAATTTTTGAACCTTTGGATTCTTCGACACTAGAGTCACCAGGTGAATAATGCAAAACCTTCTTGTGCCTGATCGATGTTCACCATCAGCAATCAAATTTGCTCTTTTTCATTCTTTATCGGGGAATATTTGTCTTTTCACCTCCCCGGCAACGACGCCAATATGTTATCTCTCCGCCATATCTCTAAGGCTAAAGAATAAATCCCAACAAAGGTAACCACAAACCAATATTTTGGCTTGGTATCTAGCCCTACCAAACTGGATAGGGATCTCTCCACAATGTCAGAGCTAAGAGGGCTGGATGAATTAGGGTTTTAGGCTAGGTATGAGTACAGGGGTTTGTTTGTTTTTGGGTTGCTGGATGGCTGAATTAGGCCAAAGAGACTAGGTCATGGCAAATAAGATTAGGGTTGACGATATTCAATGGGGCTTGGTAGGTATAAATCCTAACACTTTAGGGTTTCTTGAGTGGGATGGATCAGACAGGTGAGGAGCTAGAAATATCAAGGCTATGAACGAATTCTTTCTAAACTGAAGAAGATGGACAAACTATGAAGGTTTTCCCAAAACAGAGCATGAGAGATGTATTCTGTTTATCAACTTAAAAACCAGCATATCATAGAAATGAAATGGATCATGAAACAAAACATTCATACATAATTAAACATCCATGAGAGGCGGAGCAGTTCCACAAAAACCTAAGCTGAATACCTAGAGTGTAGGGAGGTCAAACTGACTCATCCCTCACTTTTTGCAAACTGATTCATTACATGTCATCAAAACTTTTCACCTAATGTATTTACCCTAGGTAAGTGTAAAAACACCATAATTACATTTACTTCCATCAATTACATGAGTAAAAACATGATTTCTCAAGGTGAAAATCAAAATTGCAGAGAAAACTAAAAAAAAATCAGACACTGGTCAGGTGCGCAATGCGAGTGAGCGACAATGTCAGGTGCGCCCTCCATCTTGCAGCTGAGTTTTGGATGCGTTGCAGGTGTCCAAACTGAGCTCAGGATAGCTCACTGGAAATATTATCCAATCTACTTTCCAAATATTTTTAGAGTTGACTTGATTTGACCTCCCAAAAATTGATTCTCCCAAGACTGCTCAGGTGCGTAGCGCCTGCCTGAAGATGAGGGTAGAAATGTGATTTTTGAGGTGTTTTTGGCCATTTCTCCCTTCTAGATTGCCCAATATTGGTGTGAAAATAGTCAAAATTTCATGTTTTCTGCCCTATGAATCCAATGTTGGTCTTGGTTTTTCATTTGGAGGCCTCTAGAAGGTGCGGAGCACCTAGGGTGCTACACACATGACAATCAAACTGTATAAAACTTCTGAATTTTCTGGAAAACGTGGCCTCCAAGATGGATATATATCTCACTAACCATGAGGTTTTTTGAAAAAATGAGAGATATTTTTGTTATTTGGCATGTTTTTAGCAAAACACTCCTCCAGGTTCTCAAAATTCATTTCTGTTTGGCCACAATATTCTCTGCAAAAGGTGTCTCAAACAGGGTTTTGTAGATGCAGAAACATAGGCTGTGAATATGTGAATGGATCTCTGATTTTATAATACTTGTGTAAAACATGAGATAATTTTTTGTAATTTGATATCTTAGGAACAAAAAATCCTCCAGTTTTCCAAAATTGATTTTTTTTTGCCACAATATGTTCTGCAAAAAGGTGACCAAACAAGGCATTTCTGGAAAATGTGCCTTCGAAGAGTTTTATAAATTTTCCCAAATTTTCTTCAAATTTACTCAAAATTACTTCATACTTACTTCATGGAGACCTATGCTATGCTATCATGGATGCATTAATGAGCAAATCCAACTTACCCTTCTCTCTCTGCTTGATTAGGGTTTGTAGTTCTAGACTAATTCACAAAAATCAAAGCAATCCACATGTTTGAAGCAAGTGACTGCCATGGGTGAGGCCATTAATTCTCTTGTGTGGGTAGGCTCAAACTTCAGAATTATTCCTCGGTTGTGTGGCCTTCTTTCTTCTCTGTCTTCCTCCTCCATGAAATCTCTATCCACCTCCTCCATGATGTTTTTAGTCTTGAAACCCTAGGGATGATGAAATTGGAGTGGGAGATAGGTTAAGGGAGTGGGAATGGGGTAGGAATAATTGGGGAAGTATGGGAAGGGTTTAGGGAACTTAGGGAGTTGATAGGGGATCAAAATGTTTAAGGGATTGGGAATTATAATTTTATTACAAGGTTGATAGGGCTTCCTAGGAATTTGAGATGCATAGGACTTAGGGTTTAGGGGAAAATGAACTTGGGGACAAGGATTTAATGATGTATCAATAGGGATAGGATTTATTGCGTTGTGGGAAGGGTAGTAGGGTCTTAGGAACAAATGTGGAGGTGTGGGAATGAAACTAGGGTTTTCAAGCTTTGAAAAGTCCAAATTTCACAAAAGAAACTTAACACCATGAAATTTGAACTTAAGAAATGCAAGGAGGGTGTGATGAGGCCTTACTTACTTGCTAGGAGGTGGAGAAACCCTTTACTAAAGGTTTGGAGCAATTGCACAAAGTTTTGGATCTTTTAGATGAAATTAGACAGGTGAGCAACGCCCTTGGTCTGTGCGCAACACTTGTCCCATGTGCGCAGTGCCTTGATCAGGTGCGAAACGCTTCCCAGAAACTCGACTTTTCGCATTTCAAATCTGATTTTCGAGCTGTGTGAGTAATGGCTCGATGGCATAGAGAGAAAATTACTGTATTTTTTATCTTTGGATGGTCTTTATTCTTGATGGATTGGATTTTTTTAGCTTTGGGACCCACTTTTCCTTCTCGCTTTCACCTTAAAATTTTGAAACTATACCTTTCACTTTGACTTTATTCTTTGTAAATTGGTCATCTAATGGACTTTGAGAACACTAGGATTTTGGAAACTTGATGCTTTTTGGAATATGAAGCTCTAAGTTAGCATCTATTAGAACCATGAACTTATTACATATAGAGAGAACATAAAATTACATTATGAAATAAAAATTACATATTGGAATCCAAATTACATATTTGAAGTCATCTTTACATGGTAAAGTGAATTTATTGGTCACCCTCTTACTTGCTGGTCTTTTATGCGTGCAAATGGTGATTTAATGGACCTTAAAAACCCTAATTCCTAATGGACACCTTGAATAAATGGACTTGAAGATGACATTATTGATATGATGATGAAAACTCATGATTGATGTACACTCAGGATAGTATGGAAATGAGCCAGAAAGTAATGAAATTTAGGAAAGAGTGAAGTTTTTTTGACATAGTGCTACCTTCAGTGACCAAATTTTTGAATGATGACCTAGTGGAATGGCAAAAATTTCAGAATGGGACCTTAATATGATATGAAAAGATAATTTTTGATCACTGATGGCAGGATGCAAATAATGACACTAACATTGGCTCCAGGTGGGGATGGTAGCTCCTTGGAGGTGCCAAGAACACCGTAGATCAAGTGCCTATCCATTGGGCATGGATTAAAATGCTAAAAACAAACTAAAGACTGAATCTTAAGCTGATTTGAAACAAACTCAAACTGATTAAAAACTGAATCAAAATTGGACTAATTGAAATAAAAACTTACTATTCTTATTGATGGCACTATATGAACAAGACTTGAGGGCTTAAAATCCTGATGAAAAAGACCTACCTGCTAAAGACATATGTACAATCATGTGAAGTGATACTTCTAGTGTAACCAATCCAGCAGATGGTTACTTACTTGAATCATGCTCGCAGTTTCCTCGAGAAGGCAGAGAAAAAAAATTAAAAATCCTAGGCCACTCCAAGTGTCTACTGAACATGTGCTTCTGGTCCATGAAAATAAGAAAATACATCTTCCATGCTAACTGTAGCAACTCAGTAAAAGGATCTTCAAAAATCTGAAATGTTACCTTGTCTCAGGATTCAACAAAAACACAAGCACACCCTTCATTTTGATCTGAAAGAACACTTGGTTGTTGGTCCATAGGAAGGCATAAGGGAGTATGACTTTCTACTATCTGAGTGTTGGCTGTAAATTCCTCAAGCATGGGAAACTCTGATTCTATCCCTATCATATTGTCTCTCTTAGGCTCATACTCCTTAAATTCATAGTCTAAATCATCTTTGAACATAAAACATTCTTAAAAATTATCAAACATGACAACCCCATCTTCTTCACGAAAGACAACGGTCTCTGTTAGTTGATCTCCTTGCAAGAAATCATCATCACAAATTTGCTTACTCTCAAAAACTTCCTGTATAGTTTCATCAATCTCATGACTGTCATCAATGAAGCTCATATTTCATTTTCAATGATGGAAGAAGTTTCACTAACACATTCTTGACTATGTGAACACTACAAACCTGCATTAGCTTGGTCTGTAATATGACTGTTCAGGAGTTGATCTATCACATCTTCAGACAAAGGATAAACTTGAGTTTTATAGCAATTAACATTGGATTTATGACTTTCATTTTCAAGATCATGATTAGGCATTTCTCTTTCTAGGTCCTGGTCTTTTTAATCCAAGAAGGAAAATACTGATTCTTGTTGGGAGGAAAAATCATATAGGGGTTCTATGATCTCATCATCCAGACACTCTTCATCCCCATTTTATTTTTCAAGAAACTCAATGAAATTATCAGATATCTCACAAAAAATATCAATCATCGAGAAGGAATAATTAGAGCTTTGATAATGTTGAAATATAACTAAATGAAAGTCCTTTAGAGAATATAAAATAGCAGATGGTAGACTCTCATACCATGATCTCGCTTTTTCCTCCAAGGTAGCCATAAACATCTTCATCAGACAATATTCAATAAACTCAATCTTTAGTCTGTGAACATGCAAATGAAATTTGACCAAATGCAAACTAGCTTCTTCACCATCTTGATCCTTAAACTTTGATAGTCCCAATTACCAATCTATACAAGGAATATGGTTCGGAAAACTAGGAATATGATCTCGATTCATAGGAGCATACCTTCGAGCAATTGAATCCATTTTGACAATAGTGAGGTCACCAAGAATCTCTTCAAACTACCGATTCTTGAAAAGTGGAGTCGCCATACAATTTTTGAACCTTTAGATTCTTTGACACTGGAGTCACCAGGTGAATAATGCACAACCTTCTTGTGCCTGATCGTTGTTCGCCATCAACAATCAAATCTGATATTTTTCATTCTTTCCCATGGAATATTTGTCTTTTCTCCTCCCTGGCAACGACGCAAGTATGTCATCTCTCTGCCAGATCTCTAAGGGTGAAGAAGAAATCCCAACATAGATAACCACATACCAATATTTTGGCTTGGTATCTAGCCCTACCAAACTGAAAGGGCTCTCTCCACAATGTCGCGGCCAAGAGGGCTAGATGAGTTAGGGTTTTAGGGTAGGTATGAGTATAGGGGTTTGTTTGTTTTTGGGTTGCTGTATGGGTGAATTAGGCCAAAGAGACTAGGGCAGGGAAAATAAGATTAGGGTTGCAAAGATTCAATGGGGGAAGGTAGGTAGAAAACCTAACACTTTAGGGTTTATTGAGTGGGATGGATCAGAAAGGTGAGGAGCTAGAAAGAGTAAGGCTAAGCATGAATCCTTTCTAAACTGAAGAAGATGGACAAACTATGAAGGTTTTCCCAAAACAGAGCATGAGAGATGTATTTTGTTTATCAACTTAAAAACCAACATATCATAGAAATGAAATGGATCATGAAACAAAAAATTCATACATAATGAGACATAAGAAGAACAATGCTAAATTAACATATCATAGGTATCCCAAAGAAATAGCTGCAACCTTCTCATTAATTTCCTGCCAAATAGATTACACTAGAGTCTTTGATCAATGCATCCACATCAAACCTGTGAAATGAGTCAAAAAGTACATAATATAGACCTCAAATGATCTCTCCCAACTTCAGGGGTCGAACCCATGAGACGAGGAGAATTTCCACTAAACAATGATGTGAATACCTAGAATGTAGGGAGGTCAAACTGACTCATCCCTCACTTTTTTCAATTTGATTCATTACATGTCATCAAAAAATTTCACCTAATGTATTTACCCTAAGCAAGTGTAAAAACACCATAATTGCATTTAATTCCATTAATTACATGAGTAAAAACATGGTTTCTCATGGTGAAAATCAAAATTGCAGAGAAAACTCAGAAAAATCAGACATTGGTCAAGTGCGCAGCGCCAATGTCAGGTGTGCCCTCCATCTTGCAACTGAGTTTTGGATGGGTTGCAGGTGTCCAAACTAAGCTCAGGATAGCTCATTGGAAAGCTTATCGAGTATAATTTCCAAATATATTCTTGGTTTACAGATTTGAATTGATTGGAACTCCCAAAAATTGATTCTCTCAAGACTGCTCAGGGGCACAGCGCCTGCCTGAAAATGAGGGCAAAAATGTGATTTTTGAGGTGTTTTTGGCCATTTATCCCTGTCATATTGCCCACTTTTGGTGTGAAAATAGTCAAAATTGCATGTTTTCTACCTTCTAAATCCAATTGTGGTCTTAGTTTTTCATTTTTAGGCCCTAGAAGGTGAAAAACGCCCAAGGTGCTGCGCACAGGACAATCAAACTGTGTAAAAATTCCGAATTTTATGAAAAATGTGGCCTCCAAGATGGAGTGATATCTCACTAACCATGAGGTTTTTTGAAAAATTGAGAGAGGGTTTTTTTTTCTATAAATTTTTGAATAAAACCCTCCTCCCGTTTTTCAAAATTCATTTTTGTTTGGCCACAATATTCTCTGCAAAAAGGTGTCTCAAACAGGATTTTGCAAAGATAGAAAAGTAGGATGTGAAGATGTGAATGGATCTCTCATTATGTAATACCTGTGTAAAAAGTGATATATATTTTTGTACTTTTATATCTTAGGAACAAAAACCTCCTCTATTTTTCCAACATTCATTTTTTTTGGCCACAATATGTTCTACAAAAGGGTGACCAAACATGACATTTCTGGAAAATGTGCCTTCGAAGAGTTTTTCAAATTTTCCCAAATTTTCTTCAAATTTCCTCAAAATTGCTTCATAATTACTTCATGGAGACCTGATATGGTATTCTATGCTATCATGGATGCATCAATGAGCAAATACAACTTACCCTTGTCTTTCTGATTGATTAGGGTTTGTAGTTTTGGACTAATTCACTGAATTCAAAGCAGCCCACATGTTTGAAGCATGTGACTGCCATGGGTGAGGCCATTAATTCTATGGTGTGGTAGGCGCAAACATTAGAATTATTCCTCCATTGTGTGGCATTATTCCTTATCTGTCTTCCTCCTCCATGAAATCTCTATCTTCCTCCTCCATGATGTTTTTAGTCTTGAAACCCTAGGGATGAGGAAATGGGAGTGGGATATAGGTTAAGGGAGTGGGAATGGGGTAGGAAAAATTGGGGAAGTAGGGGAAGGGTTTAGGGAGCTTAGGGAGTTGATGGGGGACTAAAATTTTTAAGGGATTGGGAATTATAATTTTATTACAGGGTTGATAGGGCTTCCTAGGAAATTGAGATCTCTAGGACTTAGGGTTTAGGGGAAAATGAACTTGGGGATAGGGATTTAATGATGCAGGGATAGGGATAGGATTTAATGTGATTTGGGAAGGGTAGTAGGGCCTTATGAATATATTTTGAGGTGTGGGAATGAAACTAGGGTTTGCAAGCTTTGAAAACTCCAAATTTCACACAAGAAACTTAACACCATGAAATTTCCACTTAAGAAATGCAAGTAGGGTGTAATGAGGCCTTACTTACTTGCTAGGAGGTGGAGAAACCCTTTATTGAAGGTTTGGAGTACTTGAACAACTTTTTGGAGCATGCAGATGAAATTAGACAGGTGAGCAGCACCTTTGGTCTATGTGCAACACTTGTCCTAGGTGCATAGCGCCTTGTTCCAGGTGCACAACACCTCCCAGGAACTCGACTTTTCGCCTTTCAAATTTGATCTTCGAGCTATGTGAGTGATGGATCAATGGAATAGAGAGAAAATTAATGTCTTTTTGATCTTTGGATGGGTTTTATGCTTGATGGATTGGATGTTTTGAGCTTTGGGACCCACTTTTCCTTCTCTCTTTCACCTTAAACTTTTGAAACTATACCTTTCACTTTGACTTTATTCTTTGGAAATTGATCATTTGATGGACTTTGAGAACACTAGGATTTTGGAAACTTGATGCTTTTTGGCATATGGAATTCTGAGTTAGCAACTATTGGAACTATGTACTTATTACATATAGATAGAACATAAAATTACATAATGAAATAAAAATTACATATTGGAATCAAAATTACACATTTGAAGTCTTCTTTACATGGTAAAGTGAATTTATTGGTCACCCTCTTACTTGATGGTCTTTAATGCGTGCAAATGGTGATTTAATGGACCTTGAAAACCCTAAGATCTAATGTACACCTTGACTGAATGGGCTTGATGATGACATGACTGATATGATGATGAAAACTCATGACTGATGTACACTCAGGAAGGTATGGAAATGAACCAGAAAGTAATGAAATTTAGGAAAGAGTGAAGTTTTTTTGACATATTTCTGCCTTCAATGACCAAATTTTTGAATGATGAGCTAGTGGATTGCCAAAAATTTCAGAATGGGACCTTAATATGATATGAAAAGAGAATTTTTTATCACTGATGGCAGGATGCAAATACTGACACTAACACCCTGCTTATTAACTCCTATCCCATCTCTCTCATATGCTTAGTTATTCCATCTTTAACATCTACAATGAGTCGTTCTCATAGTTATCACAATCTGACTTGATAATGAAGTTCATTCCATATTCTTCTGTTTATTTCATTTTTGTGTGTTAAAACTCTATATGCGTTGCAACTTTTATGTGTGTACGCTCTATGTTATAAGTCTAATACACTAAAATGGATCTGAGTTTTCCCTAATATATTGTTGTTGAGTATTAATGAATTTGGCCCGAAGGTTTTTTCATGCTAAAGTTCCCAACAAGTGCCACATATTCTTCTCCATGACCAGAGTTTCAATTCCTTCACCGTTGATTTCATCTTTATTTTCCTGTAGGATAGTATTTATTTTCCTCTACAAGAACCACTTTGCCTAGTGTTGATGTCGTTAGGGACCTATTGTTTATGGTGGTCAAGGGGCCATGGGTGTGAGCAAGGCAATAAATGTATTTGTCCTCATTTACATCTTCTTGCATATCGGTGTCTCCATACTCATGCGAACAATGGAACCCATTGGCCTAATTATCATAGTTCTATCGTAATTTAGTTTCCTGGCCTAATATCTAATTAACTATGTCGACCATATAATATGAAGACAATGGCAGGAAATGCATTGACAATCTGATGTAAAAATAATGGCAAGAACTATGACTGCCTAATCTTTAATGTACTATGTATTTCTTTGTTGTTTAATTATTTGGACACTCTTCACAGTGTTCTAAGGACTTAAATTGATTGTAATTTGAATGTAAATAGCGGGATCCCAGTTTGAGCTAGATTTGGAATGACATGTTGAACCCATGACCCATATAGTGACTTGTGCTTTGAAATATAAATAACATATTTATTGGTATCTGATTCATTATCTGTCACTATTTTCTTTTCAAAATGCACGAAAATAATTTGTATGGAGTCTAACTAGGCACACAAGGCTAAAGCAGGGTCATCAATCATGGTGGAATATGTGTGCCTAATACATTGTTCCCTAAAAAAATTTTATTTTTATTTTTAACTTGTTGCTGTTAAAATTACGGTGGTATTTAGTTTCAATGGGTAATATTGTAGCAACCTGAAACTACTAGTAAAGATGCACTCTATCATCTCCATCACTGGTCCAGTGCTCACTGGCAAAGTGAACTATTGATAATGGTGAAGAAAGTTCGAGCACATCCTCAATATTTAATGGCTTATGGAACGACATATGTGAAGGAGAAGGTGACAATCCACCTGTCAAGCCCACATTAGATAATGAGCTATCCGTTTGGGAGAACAAGGAAAACATGGATTATACCTTAATTGTTGCTTTTGTAAATGAAGAGGTGATTTGCCATATAATTCCAATTACATTTTCTTATGATGTGTTGAAGAAGTTAAAATATTTATATGACTCACACTAAGAATTAGAAGTGTTTCAGTTGATGATTAAGCTCTTCAACCTTGAGTTGAAAGATAATGACCCGTTGGCCCTAACCTCGGAGATTAGAGACATCATGCATGATGTAGAAGCCACTAGAGTTAAATGGGCATTCCTCTCACAACCTTTGTCAAGAAACTATATCCCATAGACTCTCACTATCTTGAATCCTTACAAGCTAGTGCCCAACTCAAGGACATTACTTTTGACACTGTTGTGGATAATTTTATAGGATTGGAGAATGTTTTTAGGAAGAGAAAGAAATATTCCGAGTCCCTTGAAGAAGCCATATGTCTTACAAAAAAAGATAAGAATTAGTCATAAGATTCCCTTGAAGGGATAGGTGGTAGAAAAAGACGTGGAAGGAAGAATCAGAGAGGCAAGGGGGGTAAACACCATTAAGGGGAAATGTTTGATCTCCACTACATTCATTGTGATAGAGATGGAATGATGTATACACCTGCATAATCTCTTGGGAAATAATCAAGCAAGAGTGCAAAGAAGAAAAATCTAAAACATCGAGTCGAGAGAAAGGTAAACTACCTGAATCTTATCATTACATTGTTTCCCATTTTAATGTTGGAACCACTAAAGATTTGATTCATACTTCATTTTATTCTTAAAGAAATTCCCGGTTGCTTGATACAAGTGAAATGTGCCATATCACCTTTCAGAAAGGCTTCTTTGAAGACCTCAATGACAATGTAGATGGAGCAATGTATTTTGGAAATAAGTCAAGTCTTAGGCCATCTAGACTTGGCACCATCAGGCTTAGACTACTTGGACTTATTAAATTTCTTCTACATGATGTACTCTACCTTCTAGAACTGCATATAAATCACTTATCCATTATTTACATTCACTAGCAAGGACACTCCATTCATATGTTTTATCGAAATTTTGAGATAAAAGAAAAGAAAATTAAAAAAATATATTAGAAAACTTAGTTGTGATGTCTCGAATAGAGGAAATAATGTTGAAGCTACAAGGAACATCTGCTTGTGCACACAAATCTACATGCCTTTCAAAGTATAATTAAGGTACATTTCCATGTAGTGTTTTATAGCATGCAATATTTGGACATCTTAATTATGATATTATTTGTTTTTTGAAAATAATGGTGTCTTTGGTTTGCTAACCATTCCAAGGAAATCGAAGCGTTAAGATTCTTGTATCATAGTAAAGCATAAAAAATAACCATTTCATGATTTTTCTTCTAGAGCATATAAAAAACTTGCACTAATTCATTCTGATTTGTGTGGCCCATATGTGTGTTCCTTCTGCAATTGGAAATAGATATATGATGAATTTTATTAATGATTACACCAAGATGTGTTGGGTATACTTATTGAAGAGTAAGTAATAAGCTTTTGAAACTTTTGTTCATGGATTGAAAATGATGCACAATAACATATTAGCTACCTTCATATTGATATTGGAAAATAATATACTTCTAATGGATTTGAAAACTATTTGCGCCAACATGGAATTAAACATCAAACAATTGTTCCATACAATCCTCAACAAAATGGTAAAATGGAAATAATGAGTTTGACTATCTTAAATATGGTTTACTCAAACATGTTTTCAAATAATGTAAATTTGACGTTTTCTCTACAATGAAGTAAATAAGAAGTTTGTATTATCCAGAGATGTGGTTTTTATTTAATATTCTAAGATTGAAGACACCATTGAGTGGAAGCTTGAACGTTTGGATAGATTCAATCATGCAAAAAATGATCATGAATTTGATAATAAGATTCCACATCTTGAAAAGGGGATCCCCATCTTGGATCATTCTATGGAATCTCCTTTTGAAGCGATGTCTCCCCCTCTTGAAGTTATATGCACTCCTTCAAATAAGGAAGACCCTTTGAGTGATGTGATTAAGAGGATTGGAAGGATAAATATAGATGCATCCCAATCTCAATCAATAGATCAACCTATACCATCTGAGACAGGTCCCCAAAAATGGCTAGCTAAAACAATTTAAAGTCTTCATCGTGATGAGGTTGGAAAGATAGGAACTAGAAGTTCCACTATACAAAGTGGAGGTGATGATATGGATGTTTCATATGATTGTGAATTGATTTTTCTATTTATTTTGAACCAAATTCCTTTAAAGAAGTTGCTTCTCATGATGAATGGAAAGAAGAAATGCAGAAGGAGTATGATGCTTTCATAAAGGATGGAACATGGAAGCTAGTGGACCCTCTATTTGGAACCAAACCAATTGGTTGCAAGTGATTCTACAATAACAAGTATAAATTAGATGGCTCACTTGAAAAGCATAAAGCAAGGCTCGTGGAAAAAGGATTTTCACAGAAAGAAGGTGTTGATTATGAAGAGACCTTTGCCCCCACAATAAAATGGGCTACCATCCAAACTCTTTTTTCCTAGGATACTTGAAATAAAATGTCTTCATGTCTCAACCATAAGAATTTTCTATGAAAGGAAAAGAACATAAAGTATGCAAACTCATCAAATCCTTATATGGCCTAAAATAAGCACGGAAAGCATGGTATGAAAATTTGACTAAGCATAATATGAAATTAAATGTCAAATAGTTTAATCTTGATGATGAAAAGCTATTTTTCAAGAAAATTGCAAAAATTGTTGTCTATCTTGTGGTATCTGTAGATGATCTATTGATAATATGGAACAATCAAAACTATATTGCATCCATAACGAAAGAGTTCGAGAAAGGATTTGAGATGACAGATTTAGGACACCTTCATTACTACTTAGGAATTGAAGTGACCCAACATCTAAGGTATATATTCCTCTTTCAAAATAAGTACATTGGGGAATAGTTGAACAAGTTGTGCATGGATGAAGGCAATCCTTTATCCACACCAATGTAACAAATTCTAAACCTCACATTTAAAAAAGGAAATGAATTTGAGGATGCAACTAAGTATAAACAACATGTGGGAATTCTATCTTCATCACCATTACTAGATAAAATATTTCATTTGTTATTGGAATCCTTTATAGGTTTATGCAAAACCACTGTGAAGGACATTGGTTTGCTGCAAAAAAGAGTTCTAAAGCACTTGAAAGGAACTCAATATTTTGGACTCAAATATTAACAGGTGGATGAATTTAGCTTGATTAGATAATATGTTTCATACTTTGACGGAGATAAGGAAAATAGAGTGTCTACTTTGGGCTATGTTATGAGTCTTGGATCTAGATTTGTTTCATGGAAGTCACAAAATAGTCATTTCTAGTATATTTCACATATATGGCAGCTACAAAGCAACCAAAGAGATTGTGTGGCTAAGAAAAAATCTTGAAGACTTGCAAGATAAACAAGTGAATTCTACATCCATTTAGATTGACAAGACTTTTGCAATTAAGTTTTCCAAGAATCACAAATTGCATCATCGAACCAAACATATCAACGCAAAGTATCATTTGATTCAATATCATGTTGAGGCCAAGACTATTCATCTACAACCTTCTTCCACAAATGAGCAAATTGCAGACATCTTCACCAAAGCACTTGGAAGAGAAAAGTTTGGAATATAACATAGTTACCAATCAAACGAGAAAACTACTAATTACTCTTTTTTTCGAAGTAGCAAAAAAAGCACTCGATTTTGAAAAGTGGTGATGCAAAATAACTTTTTTTTTAAGCATATTTTTGGCAATTTAAATTTTGTTATGTAATTTTTTTTTTAAATGTTACTGATTTTCATGCTAATTTTGAAAAGTGGTGATGCAATATCGACCCATTTTTTTAGAGGGCTTATTTTGACACTTATAATTTTATTTATTTATTAAGTATGAACATTTCTTTTAAAATGTTAGTGATTTTCCTGCTAATTTTGAAAAGTGTTGATGCAACATCAACCCTTTTTGTTTAGAGAACTTGTTTTTTACACTTTAAATTTTCTAATATATTAATGGGGAAATATTTTTTTAAATGTTGGTGATTTTCATGTTAATAATAAAACATAAACAAACATTTAAAAAAATGACAAAAAAATAAACACACACACACACACACACATATATATATATATATATTTTCTTTTCATTAAAAAAAAACACATAATTTAAAGAAAAAAATCAAAATTAACCAAGAAAAACAAAACATCAAAAACATTTTTTTTTAGGGTTAAAATTAAAAAAAAAACATAATTAAAAGAAGATAAATTAAATAATAAAAATAAAAATTTAAAAATAAAATAAAAAACAAATTAAAATAACAAAAATACAAAAAAATTTAAATAATTAAATTAAAAATCTTAATTTAAAAAAAATAAATAAAAGAAAATTAAAAATAATTAAATTTTTTTTTTTTTTTTTTTAAATAAAAAAATAAAATTTTAAAAAATAAAAAAAAAATGAAAAGATAAAAACTAAAAAAAATAAAAAAAATGAAATTGGTCCCGCCCCCCAGTGACTTGGGCGGGCAAGGAGCTATGCGCAACTCTGCTCGATGACTAGGCCCTGTGACAACCTGTGGCGGGGCCTGGCCGCCAGGCAGGCAGGGAACTGCACATCTCCCCGCCTGCTCGGTGGCCACGCCCCGTGACCACCTGGAGTAGGGAGGTTGATTGTCAAGAAGGTCGGGCAAGCAGGGGGTTGCTTGAATCGACCTGCCCGCCCTAGGCGGCCATGGGGCTTGACCGCTGGGAAGGAGGTGAATCGATCTCCTTAGCCCAGGTGGCTGTGGGGCCTTACCCCTAGGTGAGGGCAACTCCCTGCCTAGGTGGCCACATGATGGGCCCAATTTCATTTTTTTTTTAAATTTAATTTTAATTTTGTTTTTGTTTTAATTTTTTAATTTTTTTTTGTTATTAATTATTTTTTAAATGAATTTGTTTTTTAATTATTTATTTTAATTAATATTTTTATTTATTTTAATATATTTTAATTTGTTTATTTTAATATGTTTTTTTTATTTTTTATTCTTTTCAAGCTTTGTTTTTTTTTGTTATTTAATAAAAATAAAAATTAAGTAGCATTATTTCGGTAATAATCACATTCAAATGAACATTGTCGACGCGTTTCGAACCAACTAGTGTGGTTCATCATTAGGACTAGGTGAGAGATCAGATCCGGACATTGAGTTTAAATAGATGCAGGAAAGGCTAAACTAGCCGTTAGGATAACGGCTAGTTTAACTTTGAAATTTAATAATGGCTAGTTCTATTTAATTAATTTAATTCTTTATTTAAGTATTTAATAAAATCCTAACGGCTGGTTTGACTTTGAAATTTAATAATGACTAGTTCTATTTAATTAATTTAATTATTTAATAAAAAATATATATACATATTTTTATTTTATTTAATTTAGTTTATTATTATTATTATTATTTATTTATTTATTATTTAATTCTTTATTACCTATTATATTATATTTATTTATTTATTTATCTATATATAAATTTATATTCCTATTATTCTCCTTTCTCTGGAAGCCTTAAAAAAAAAGGGTGGAAAACAACATACCATTAAGAATATAGGGCAGGGATCCAACACCTGCTTATATTCCAACCGTCATCTCTATTGAGATTTACAGATCTTTTTACAATTTATAGTGTATCTCTTAACTTACGATGATGGAAATGGTCAATCCTAGCTATGACCTTAGCCTCTTCGATGCAGATATGATGGTTAGTATTTTCCACATGCTCAGCTAGGGTGAAGGTGCGAGATCTTCCATGCTTAATGTCAGCAGCATGTTCACAGATCCTTTGGTTAATAGACCGACCAGTTTCACCGATGTAAGGTGTCCCAAAAGAACAAGGAATAATGTAGACACCTTTTCCATCCCTAGGTTTATCGGATCTTTAACCGATTTAAGAGAGCTGCGAATCGTGCTAAGGGGCTTGAAGGAAGAAGAAACCTTATGCTTCTTAAGGATCCTAGAAATCCTATCAGTGGTTCCCTGAATGAAAGGAAGCCTTACATTGCAGGACCACTGATTAGGTTCAATTATTTTTTTACTTTTTAAGGGACCTCTTTTTGCTTTAAGAAAAACCTTAAGGAGTAAATGAGTTGGCAACATTGACCCAAAACCGAAGTGATGGATGGTATGATAAACTGTCAAGAATATTACCTAATCCTAAAGCCACAGAGATGAAGTGAAAGTGTCATGTTCAAGAGCGACTTGCTACCATAAAGTACTTTGTTCTTTTTCCCAAAATTTCCCCAGTCATTGCTGACCAGTACCTCTTTATTTTTTAACAATCTTGAGGAGGGTAACATATGCTTGATCTATAATTCGACCCTTCGGGTGAATCTATCGCTATTTGATGATCTAATGAGTGTATCAATAGTGAAACTCGAGCTTGTCATGATCGGAAAAGTTTGTCGTTATTTGATGTTTTAACGAGTATAATGACAGGGAAAAATTGGTCCTTTTTCATGTTTAGAGAGTTTGAAAAAGGGACAAAAAGAAAACTCCATGAGTCCTTTTTCGTAAATTTGTCACTCAAGTCCGAAAAAGTGTAAATGATACTTGAGAAAACCTCTTAGCCATGTTCGACTAAGGTGTTCCTTTTTCGTAAATAATCTATCTTAGTCTAGAAAAGGGTTGAAATTATACTAAGAAGATGTCGTTTCATTTCCTTTCACGAGCTCCAAAAGACAAGTGCTTGGAAATATTTTTACATTAACGGAGTCTAAAAAGAGCTAAAATAAGACTCCAAGGGGGTTCCTTTTTCGTCTTTAACAGTGCTCGAAAAAGAGATAAAAGTATTCTCTGTGGTCAAATCATCTTTGGATAATTATGCACTTCAAACTCACTGTATCAGCTATAAAACTATTTAGAGAACCATCAAACGGATTAAAAATACCCGTTTCATAGTAAAAATGAACAAAAACTATAGTCACATCATTAGATATGATTAAAATAATCAAAATGACTATTAAAAAGGAGTTTTTATCATTTCATTTTATCATTACATAGTCACCATTTGAAATTTAGGAGGTCTGAACATGTTTTTCCGTCGAACTTCAACGGTCGATTGCGACAATTTCAGTGGACGATTTCTCGTGCCATTTGATCTATGTTGGATATCTGAACCTTATCTTTCCTTTAGTGTCATTTTTGTTTCATTTCATGCTGAATTTTTAGGATTTTGAGCCCCCTATCGTAAATATATTGCTTTATGAGGGAAACACACCCTTGCATGTCGAAAAATGCGTTGCAGAGCACTGAAATTGAAGCTCAGATGCTCTGCAATGCTCTGTCTATGGACCAGGGGTGCGTTGGGTGCATTTTACAATTTTGTTTCTTGCTGTGTGTTAAAAAATTCCCAAATTTTTTGCATGAAATAGATCCTAATGAAGTTATGGTTGAATTTAGGTATTGATCGGATCAAAATGACTATTACATGGCGCGAAAGAGAACATGAAGAACATGACATGATTGCCCTAAATGATCCTGGCACTGTAAGAGCCCTCAAATATTGTGGGTTTCTTAAGTATTCAAATTATGAGGGATGAGAAAGCATCTTGAACTATTGGAGTTCCTGGTTCGTTCATGGGATCCGGCATCTCAGGAATTTCACATTGGGGATAAAGTGCTCCCAATACTATTTGAGGATGTTTAATTTCTTACTGGATTATCGAGACATGGTTCTCTTATTTCCCTTGCAGGATCTACTCTTAGAGGTGAGAACTATCCTTTTCACTATTGCAAACTTGTTGGTTCTGTGACACTACATGTTACAAACCGTTCATACATGCAGTATGCTCTTGAGTGTCTTTAACTGACAGTGTTCAAATGGATGAAGCAGTACTCTTCCAGATGAAAGAACAACTCACTAAAGAAAAGGGTGGCAGAAAAAATAATTTCAGTTATGACTCGATCCTAATTTCCTTTATTTTAGAGCGAGTTCCATTAATGCAGCCGCAACATGTGACATTGAGCATTTCTGGTCCAAGAGATCCTCAGATGCAGAGATGGCTCAAATCGATGGCTAGGCATGCTGGTTAATCGACTATCATATTTTCTACTGTTTTCTTTTCCTGGCTATGATGACAGACTATCACCATAGAGGACTATCTTTATGCAGGTGTAGATTTCCGTGGAGATCCAGATTTGATTTTACCAGATGGCACTCAATGGAGTGAAATGGGTAAAAATGTTTTGACTATGTTTTTTATTTTAAGGTTCCTACATATTTTTGTATTTTTGATATTTTCCAAGACTAAATAATTTTTTTTTTATGTACACATATGTGGGTCTCGTTTGACCAGTGGGTCGACAAGAGCAGGAAACAGATGAACTAGCAGAGAGGACTATCGGGAGAGAAGTCCTTCAGGATTTCAATTTGACTGAGACTCTTGCTGAGTTGCAAAAACATGTTGAGGGATTGAATCTTGGGATACCGGATGTACGGATCGAGGATTTATCTGTGAGGCTGCAGCGCCATACTATTTGGTGTTCCTAGCCATTGGATGGGGCTATTGCGCATGATAGCTAGAGAAGGTGCTTGTTATCATGAGCATCACTAGTTTTACTTTTGACATTTTTGTATACATTTTGAGGTCAGAGGACCAATGTGTCTTGGGCACAAATTTTGTAAAAACCTAACTATCTATCTATTTGATTTTAGTGTTTTCCTATGTTTAATGCGTAATCCTATTCAATTGTGTGATGTGAATTGAAAATTTATCTTTACATGTGTTGCAAATGTCTGTTTAAAACATAATTCACTAGAGAATCAATTAATGTGTTCAAGTTTCTGGAAATGTGTTGATATTGAATGTAATAAAAATGTCTTTCCAAAATTCGAACTCTAAGGAACATACGATGAATTGTTGGATTACTAACTTCAAGAAAAATCTAAAAAACAAACTAAGGCAATTAATGCAATAAAAGCATATACATAATATGATACAAAAGTTTACTATGCTCAATTAAGCATAGTAACATTTAAGATACATCCCATTTTGAGGCTGTGCCAATGAAATTCCATCATAATCAACTAACTCGTAGGCAGCCTTAGCCAGAAATCTTTTGACAATGTAGGGGCCATGCCATAGTGGCTCAAAATTTCTTGTTCCTATCAAATCAAATTCTTGATCATAAAGCAAGACCAGGTCTCCCTCTGAGAAGATGTGAGGCTTGACATTGCGGTCATATTGACCTTGATTCATCTCTTATGCGCTTCGCTTTCCAATGCAGCTTCACGAGGCATTTCATCTAAATAGATGAGGTCAGGTAACAAGTCAATAGTGAGTTTTAATGACATAATTCCACCTTGGATTGGTAAGATAGCTTCCAGACCATACACCAACTGAAAGGGAGTAAATCTGGTCACATTTCTCACCGAGGTTCGATATGCCCATAAAGCCAAGTACACGATTAAATGAAAATTTAGTTTTTGAACCCATATCATACGTTGAAGCATTCACTTAAGTATCTTATTAATGGCTTCAACTTGTCCATTATATTGTGGATAATAAGGGGTAGAAATATCATGTGACAATCCTAATTTGGCAGTCAACTCATTCATCATGTTATTGCGAAAATGCTTACCATGATCTGTAACTATAGCTTGTGGTACACCAAACTGAGAAATGACATGATTGAAAAATAAAAATGCAGTTGTTTCGCCTATGTTATTGAATGTAGGCATCACTTTAGCCCACTTGGTAAAGTAGTCAACGACGACAATAATATAACCATGCTCCATAACTGAACGAGGGTTGCAGGTCATGAAGTCAATGTCCCGTTTTGAAAATGGTCCCATAATGATGATAGGATTAATTGGTGCTGGTGGCATGTGGATTTTATGATCAAATATCTGGCACGCATGAGGACTTCTGACCGCGAGAATGCAGTTGCAAAATATGGTTGGCCAGAAGTAACCGGTGCGGAGAATCTTCTGCGTGGTAGCGTAACCAAAAACATTTCCACCACAAGCACCAGAAATAAAATCATTCATAACTTTCTTGGCCTCCTCATGAGTTAGGCACCTCCTTAAAATCGTATCGACACCACGACGATAAAGTGTATCACCGACGATCAGATAATCTTTGGCTTGGTATAGGACATGTCGCTGTTGTGAGCGAGAGGTATCGGGCTGGAAATTTTGGGTTTGGAGATAAATTATAAAATACCCATACCAAGGGTCAGATGACCCAATAAGAAACATAGAATCATCTGGAATTGATGGTTCCGATGTAGTTTTAGTACTATCAAAGGGAATATCGCAGAGAAGCTCAACAAAAACCAAAGACTTCTTTGACTTGGATTTGATAAATTGAAAATCAAATTCCTACAAAATGACGATCCATTTTTAATATTTGCCCCCCAACAATCAACGTGACAGGATGTATGTCATAGGGTTGCAATCCAAAATGACAATGGTCTTCCGGAGCAAGATATAATGGAGAAATATTTGGACAACTTGAACGACCGTCAAGGAGAGCTTTTCGACGTATGAGTACCTAACTTCCGTATCATTGAGATTATGACTCAAATAATATATTGGATGTTATATCCCATCGTATTCTTGGAATAAAACCATATAAATGGTTGTATCTACAACGACGAGATACAAGAAATAATCACTGATAATTAGGCAGATATATTGATGATGCTCGGATCAGGGTATCTTTAAGATCATCAAAAGAAGCTTGTGCAACCTTATCCCAATCGAAGGGAATTCCATTTTTCAAGAGATTAGTAAATCCTTTAGCCATTTCAGCGTAGTTGGGTATCAACCTCCTTAGAAAGCTAGCCTTTCCATGAAGACTCTGTAACTGAAGTAAGTTTGATGGTGTAGGAAAATCGAGAATGGCTTGGACCTTCAATGGGTCAATTCGAATTCCATCTTTTGAGATGAAGAATCCAAGAAAATGACCAGAACCAACACAAAACACACATTTTTGTGGATTGAGGCGTATCTTGTAGTGTCGTCAGCGTAAAAATATAGCTCTCATATGCACCGGGTGATCAGTCTGTTTTCGTGAATGTGTGGGTAAATCCTCTAGATAAGGTTGAACAATGTGCTTAATGTCATGGAAAGCATAATCCATTGCTCTATGAAATGTTGCCACAACGTTATTTGAACCAAATGGGAGTTTATGATAAGCGAATGTGCTGCAGGACAGATGAATGTTGTCTTATATTGGTCCTCTGGGCGAATATAATTGGTTTGATTGTATATAGAGAATCCATCCATGAACAAAAATATTTCACAATCGACACATTTGTTAGTAATTTGGTTGATAAAGGGAGTATGATAATTTTCTTTTGGACAAGCAAGATTGACATCCCAATAATCAACGCACACTCTAATTGTCTCTTGTTTCTTCATGACAGGAACAACGTTGGAAACCCAATCAGTAAGCGGAATAGGGTAAATGAAACTAGCACGCAAAAATTTTTCAACTTCTACTTTAATGGCAATAGCCTTCTTCGGATGAACAGGATGAAGGCATTGACGTACCGGTTTGACATCAGGGTACATTTTAATTATGTGTTCAACAATACTAGAATCTATGCTTGGCATTTCCTCATAACACCAAGAAAATACATCTCGGAATTCATGAAAAAGAGAGTGACGAGTGTTGAGTTCGGATGTAGAACAAGACAAGCCGACATGAATGTTTTCTACAATGCCAGGTTTGGTTGAAATATCGATAGAAATAGTTTCTTCAATATTTGATAGGTTTCGCTCGGATTCAATGGCATTAATTGGAACAAAATTCATAAAGAAATTAGAGATCATAGGGCGATATAGTTCAATAATATTATCTTCATTGTAATCTAGAAGATGGGAACGATGATGATAATCATCCCATGGTTCTTCTCATGCCATCATGGCTTCCAAAATACTCTCATCAGTCAATAATGTGGATGAAAAAGGATAAGAAGGAGTACCAAAATCTAATTAACGATCGACCCAAATGATCGACGACGATGGATCGAGATGTGCTGTCCAAGCCAAGAAAAGTGATTGTTATGCTATCTCAATTGGGCTTTGCGGTAGAAATTCACCCAACGTATCAACTTCATAATCCTTGATAATCTTCCTTAAGTCAGATGAAGTGGAAGATATCATGTTGCAGGTCTCTATTTTTGCAATTTCTGCCGACGTCGTAGGCGACAGTAATGAAAATGTGCCCATTAGGGAAGAATTCGTAAAGATCCGTACCCCAATGTTTTGAAGTGCTTGCTGGGGTGCGTGAACTGACAGAATGCTTCCAGGTACTTGGGAACTAGAGGCAAAGAAGGAGAGTTGATTAATGACTGTGATGACACCTTTATGAGGGAAGGCGATCATTCAAAAGTAAGTAGAAACGATTGCAATCATAGCATAAACCCATGGCCTTCCAAGTAACATTTTGTAGTCAAGGAGTCCGTCAATGACCTCAAATTCAATAGTTACAATTTTACCCTTAGGTCGACACACAAGTTATTGTTAATACCATAAGGCTTATATGTATGACCGTCAAAAGCTTTCAACGTCGTAGGTGATTGAGACAAGTGAGGCGATCCAAGTGACTTCCAACAATTGAGAGACATAATACAAGTAGATTCTCCCTCATCGATAATAGTGCGATGAACCAGGTGATTTAGAAAATTTACTTGGATTGAAAATTCTAATTTCGCTGGTAATTATGGCACATAGCCCATGTGATTAAAGACTACAACATTAGAATCTGTCAGGTCGATTCCACCAATTTCCGACAAAAAAGCTTGCTTCTGGGAGGGACAATTTTGAAGTACCTCAGGCGTTGACATAACTAAAGGTGACTGAGCCAGATCATAATTTTGAGCTGCAAGAGCTCAAGGATTGAATGTCAATTTGTGGACAACTCCCTCTAGTGGCTTTATTGTTAACTCTAAAATAGTAGGTGGCGGAATTGATTAAGTGGACGAATTCGTGGTTGAGGTAGTAGGTTAATCAGTAGCCTGACTACCGTAATATTTATTTCGCGTAGACGCCAAAGAATCAGTTTTTGGCTTAGTGACAGATATCATAAGCAATTGGGAACTAGACTTGGGATTCGTAGCAGTTACCATGTTTGTTTCCGGATTCAGAAAAGGATCTGTCAACACAACAGATGCAGGTGAAGTCTTAAGAAGCTTCGAGACTTCGGAGCAGTGAGGAAAATGTTGCATAAAGTGCTCCTAATTACATATCAAGAAAGGGTAACGAGGTTTCCGAGAATTTCCATACTGTTGATCAGATGATCATTCCTATCGGGGTGAATTTTTCTTTTTCTTTGCTTTCCCCTTTTTCTTGCTTCTGGGTTGCTTTTCACCTTTTCCTTTGTCAGATGACACAACATGTATTTCAGAAAAAGGTGTAGGATCATATGTAGTAGAGGTGTGAGTGTTTGCATATCCAATCATACCATCGTGGGCATGAGAGTCCTTACCAGATGGAGGAGGAATAATAAAATTTGATCGCGACGCATTTAGAATTTTCTCATAGAGCATGTCAGACTGAGTATAAATCAAATGTAAGTACTGGGCATGAGAAATGAATTTCTCTTTAGTGACGACACCACCTTTAGCTACATACTCGGTGCTAGATGGCAGCAAGGAATTAATAAAACACTCAAATAACAGTTGATCAGGAAAAAATGTTTTTACCATTTGATGATGACGACGCCACTCATGAATATGATCAGAAATGTGAATAGTATTTGTTTGTTTAAAGTTGGTCAATAGTTCTGTTCCAGTTTCATATCGTATGGGTAACTAGAAGTGGGTTAAAAAGGTAGTACCTAAGGCAGTGAAGTTATCAAATAAAGCTCGTGGTAATTAAATATAGCACTTTGTAGCCAAACCAGTAAGCGTACGCTGGAAAATATGTAGTCTAATGGAGTTTCCATTTAAGGATTTTGATGAGCACCACAAATGATAAGTCATAACACGCGTTGACGGGTCTTCTTCAGGGTTTCCATTGAATTTAGGAACGTCGGAGGGTAATTTTTGTGGAATCACTGACCACCAAGGAGAATAACTGATGGGATCATTGGTAAGCCAGTTTAAATCAGGTAATTCTAATGTTGCGACAAAGGGAAACTGTCGATTCAAGTCAGGTTGGGAATAACCAGTATAAGATGGAATTTCTTGGGCAACAAGACTTTGTGCACCAACATAAGGCATTTGGTGCCAGTAACCCAGATAGGGGTTATTTTAATGACCAAACACTTGAGTTATATATTGACCAAGACCTGGATAAGATTATTGTTGTGGCATTTAAGGCTATGGCTACCAAGGTGATTGGCCGCCAATGTTATAGCCCAAACAATAATAGATTGGACCCAGTTGTGAATAGGTAAGACCGGTAGGAGCCTGTGGCATCCCATAAAATGGTAATCCAACATGTGGTTGTAAGATTCTAGATACATGTGGTTTTTGTAAACCAATCGAAGGAGGTGGAGTCTAGAGGCCCACGACTTGAGGGTAATGGGTTGAAGGACCTACCTAAGATAGTTGAGGTACAACCAAATGAGCCTATAAATGGGGTAATGAAGTATTAACAGTTGGGGTAGATGTAGGCGCAATAGGTTGAACCGGTTGCTATGAATGCACAAATGTTTGTGGTTGAATGGGTAGGATAGGCTTCCATTGACAAACAATCATTCCAACATTTGGGTGAGCATAAAACTATGGAGTGTTGTCAAAGTGGGTGACCATAGGTTGCCCCCCAGCATGAGGAGTATAATAAGATGGAATATATTGATCTCCAAATGGAGGGAGGCCTGTAGAAAATTATACAACATGCATATATATCTTGGATTCACTCGATCTAACAATGTACTAAAGTTAAATACTGAATTGCTTCTACAAATATTTTGTGGAATTAAAAACACAATCGCTAATCATATGAAGTAAAGAGGAATCAAATCAAACACAACATAGATAATTTCCCGGGGAAAGCTTGCTGCTCAAAACCCCACTATCTTCTATTGTATATTCAACATGTATCATGAAACAATTACATAAAAAACTCTTCTCACAAGAGCCTTCCGGTACTCATCTAATTGCTCACACTATCATACATAAAACTGACCAATACTTAGCCAATTTGTTGCCTCCAGTTAGCCTGCCTTGCTTGCGTAATCCCTGATGAATGAAATCCCTAAAGAATAGGAATTTTTTCCTTCCTTGACTGCGTAAGTATCATGGGCACTCCAATGGGTGTTTGGTTGCATGGATGCAACCCAATAATTATATAATTGATATTCAAATTCCCTTTCACCTAGATCTAAATTGGGTCTCCATTGGATTTGACATGCATGCAGCTAATAATAGTAAATCCCCAGTTGTATGTGAGATCACTGATTATGAATTAATTAATATTTAATTCACTTGATCTCTCACTAGTGTATCAAGTAGTTACAACTAGCACAACTGAGTTTAACTCACTTAACTGAGTTAAATTCATTACAACCTGCATTAACTAATGCACCACTTCACGTCGAACTCTGTTGCAACTAGAATTACTCTGCATGCCTCACCAACTACCTCTAACTTGAAATCTATGAGGTAACTGAGTTTATCACTCTCAGTTAAATATTACAAGTTATTTTTGAGACTATATTAAATTTTATTGTCCATCTTAATTAAGGGATAACTAAAATAGACATGCACCAAAAATAACACTATGGGTGTTGAAATTTTCTTGTTGAATCTCAACAAGTCCACTCGAGATTGAAACAGATGGAATGTACCCAGATGGACCAACTTGATGCTAAACTGAAGATGTGTATAAAGGATCAAGCTGTTCAATACTCATTAGAGATGTACCAGAAGATGACATGGGTGAAGTCCATGGATTTGAGGAGGCACCAGAGTAGGTTCCAGATAATGATTGGTAACCCGGTGGGACGGACAGACCACCATAAATATGTGACTCAGGTGATGTGGTGAACATTGACGAAGTAGAAATAGTAGATGCTTTCACACCTGTAACAGATGGTACACCCGAATATGTTGACTCAACCATGGTCAAATGACCTAGTGAATACCCTATAGGATCTACGAAAACTTGGATTGAAACATGATCAACTGAAGCAGTGTAAGTTAATCGAGGAAAGACTCGTAAAGATAAATCCTCGGCCCAAAATGGGTTGGAGTTGAGGGTATTTCTTCTTGTTGAGGTTTTTCCTCAATCGAAATCAAACCAGGAGGAATAATTTTTCCGTCAGGCCTGAGATATACTTCAGGTGGTTGAATGCATGATAAAAGGGAAGAATCAATGGCTACGGATGACTGAGGAGGGATCGATATAGGAACAACTGCTTGTCATTTGACTTCGGGAACTAGATGTTCTGGTAAAAGAACGATGGGATCTGGATCAAATTCTAGTTGAACAACTTTGGGTTTTGGATGTATGGTCTCACTGATTGGAACTTCAGTGTCCATAGGTAACGATGAAGACTTCATTTCGATGACAGTAGATAATCCAGGATGTGTAGAAACGACTCGAGAAAAATTTGGTAGATGTGATGAAGATGATGCACGAGAGGTATTGATGGTACTAGATTTGGTAGAATGGGGTCGCCTTCGCTGACCAGAAATGGCTTCCGGTGGTAAAGGTGGTTTAAGCGCTATTCTACGTGAACGACGGGGAAAGGGTTGTTATTATTCCATGATGAATGATTTATTTTATTACATAAACAAATAAAAAAATAAAAGGGTGATACTAGGCAAAAGGATCACCAAGTAATTGTGAATTGCAAAATACCTCCTGTGAAACCAAGAAGTATGGATAGACAATCTCCCCGAATGTTGTGTTCGGTGAATCACAAATTACAAGGTGACTGACTCGGTTACCTATGGATGGTAAGAAACCTAAAGTTGTCCTCCCAAATATACTCAAAGGTACGTGGAGGCCCAAATCCGTGTTAGCGTTGTCTAATGTGAAACCACATAGTGAGAGCACCCCCTTATAATTTTCATACTAGAACACCGCCCTACATACCCGAAGGTACGTGGACGAGCTCCGATATACTTACGTACGTGGAGTGGGATATCACACTCGGAATGTATTGTAGACAAGTTGGTGATAACTGCTATGTTTAACGACGCCGGAACACGTCTCTAGCTTAGACCTTCTAAGTGTTATCTCTAATGTTACAATGCTTTCTTAGGTTGACTGAGGTGAATTTTATGTTGATCTTGCTTAATAGTTTATCTTTTAGGTTCACTCCGAGATGTAATGGGAAATTCATAAATGCAAACTAAATGAGAAGCAATATTTTAAATTCAGTTTTTCAATGAAAACCTTAGCTACTAAAGGGATAGAGCAATCATATTTTTTAGCATAGATCAAAGAGCACAAAATAAATGCATATTTCCCTAATATATTCTTATGCAACACTCACAATCTCTAAATGCATATGCATGTTTTTGTTTTTAGTTTCCTTTAATGTAAATGATTAAAAATAAACTAAATGCACAAATCAATCAAACAATATTTTCTTTTTTGAGAAATGAGGACTGAAACAACAATTTCTCATAGGAAATGAAGACTGAAATGACAATTTTCCTTTTGAAAATAGATAATTGATCTAATGCAAAATTTACAACTTTGGATTTAATTTGACAATGATAAAGAAAATAGCTAATGAAACATTGAAGAAACAACTATCCAAAGGAGGAAGAACTGGAAATGTTTACTAGTCTCTAAGGTCAAACAGGCATATGAGAATACAACAAGCAATAGGTTGAAACTAAATGCAAACGAAAAATTATGATATAATTTAGATGGTTGAGGGGGCAACACACCCCTTAAGGGCAGACAGTGTGTTGCAGAGCACCTCTGAATGGGAGACAGTGCTATGCAGAGCACTGTACCCTAACCAACAGTGCGCTGTGCACTGTGAAGATTGAAGATCAAGCAGGCTAAACACACTTCTAAGGGAAAAAGTATATTCAAATGACTGAATAGATGAAGTAAAGTCTACTGATGTTGGTTTAAAAGGACATAAACACTAGGAATGATGGATTTCTCCCCAGTGGAGTCGAAAATTTGTTATGAGGAATTATAATCTATGGATAAACAATTCTTCCCTGAGTGTGGTGTTCCTTCACTCAGAACAACAGAATAAAGGTAAATGTTATTTTCTCTAAAACATATAGAAAAATAGAAGGGATAAATACCTACTTGTGCTCCTTCGCTCTTGTTCCTCTTTTGTTGTCGTTCTCGTCACTCTTGATCTAGCTGAAAACTCATTGATCAATACCTGTAATAAAAGATAGAAGACAACAAACGACATACATATATACATTCTATCTACTTTAACCAAATTGAACCAATTAAATTTAAAAATACATACACATTTGAGAATACATTCACAAGATATAAGTGCATATATGAGAGAAAGAGCATATATATTTATTGAAATAATAGGAGGAGTAGATTACAATTAGTGGATCAGTTCGTCGTCAACCTGTTCCAACTTCATTCCATCCTCATCACACCAAGAATCATCTCAGCAGCATAACGGTGCTTTAACTCTCCAAGAATTGAGAATCCAACAACATAACACTACATAAATTTCTTCTTCCCTTGCACTTGGATGAGTGCTCAATTTATAGGGAAATTGTAGGTAGTTTCTTAATAAATGATGTTGAATGGATTTCTAATAATAGACGAGACAAGTTTCCAGGTTCAATGGTGATGTATGAACACATGTATTTGAAGTATGACACTTGTGAGCTCTTCTATAAGGCACTTGACATGTGGATATTCCTGAAACAATGATGATTTCACTCTGAGGAGACCAACACACCCTTAAGCGTCGGGAAGTGCTTTGCAAAGCACCCTTGTATGGGGGTAAGTGCTTTGCAACGCACTTAGGCCCTTTCAGAGGAGCGTTGATGAGTCAATGGGTCATTTTAACTATACTTCAAACATTGAAACTCTCATGAATTAAATCCATCAGTGGAATGACTTCTCTAGGGAATGTAGCAACATAATTAGGGGATGATAAACCCGATTTGTATTGAATTAGGGGATGATAGACCCTGTTCATACTGGTCTTGGGGATGGTGCCCAAATTGACCTATAAAAATCATGATACATATCAACTTTTTGACAGACACCTTATTTTGCTACTTATACTGCCTAACATAATTACACTTTGTTCATACTATGTCCTGTTTGTTACTTTATACGAACACTCATGTTATGTATTATGACATCAGACACTACACTATTTTGTGGTTACAATCACAATTTTGGCATATGCATTATATGCAACAGATACAACATGCAATTTTCAATATACCATATAATGGAAATTAAGTATTTTTCCTTGGAAAAAACTAAATTGTTTCCTATCCAATGATTTCAATATATCATACAAAAAAAAATTACATTTAATAAATTATTATTAATTTGATAAAATAAAAATAAAAATAAATTAAATGGTAATAATTTTTTAAAATAATATTAACACCATGGCTGAAAATTGTTGGAATTTTAAGGATTTTCATAGAGGTGATATTTTATCTTTAATGTCATCCTTGGAATTTTAAGGATTTTCAGAGACATGATATTGTATCATTAATAACATTCCTAAAAATCATTGGAATTTTAAAAATTTTGATATTTTTTTCTTTAAATTCATATCTATCATTGGAATTTTAAGGTTTTTCAGAGTCATGATATTTGATCTTTAACATCATTATTAAAAGGTGTTGACAATTTACCCTGAAAAAGAAATATGTTATTCCAACATCAACACTTTTCATTTTCAAGGTGTTTTTCGCACACAAAAAATTGGTGACGTTAATCTAGTGTCGACACTTTTTGTTTTCACAAGAAAAAATGGCTTTTACTTGCCTTTTTAAAAAATGTTGAAAATTTACCCTGAAAAAAAGGTTATTCTAGAATAAAAATTTTCATTTTCGGGCTATTTTTTCATGTTTTTTGGTTAGAGCTCTCATTTTGAGGTAATAGTTCTTGTTTGATCGGTAAATTTTTTATATTAAGAGTGATTATTAGACACACAAACACCCCTTCAAATTTTAGGGGGGATGTTAGACACCTAATCCTTGGGGATTGGGTAAACAAATTATAAATATGAAAATAAATGAAAATGAAGAGTTAGAATAGGAAGCGACATTGGAATATAAATCCCAATGGTCATACCTATTCATGTTATAATGATGTTTAAGTTAATGCAAATACATGGATTTAAGGATTTGTTTTCCTTTCCGTGACAATGAGTTAGTGGATCAATTGTTAGAAGGTGTGTTGGTTAGTGGGTTAGTGGTGAGAGGGATAATAGATTAGTTCTTGGGATTATTTTGGGTTATTTATTTAAGAGGTCATGGGTTAGGACTTCATAATACAACAATATAATTTGTTTCCTTCATTATAAAGTTATTATTTTTTTGTCAAACCTAATTGACAAGTTCGTAAGATGTTTTCAATCAATCCTCATGGAAAATGGATTCATATATCAATATCCCAAAAAATCTCATCCCTACTTGGGATCTCATCTAAATACATCAACATGGATTAAAAATTAATATGCTAGAGGATATTGATTAGTTGGAATGGCTAAAAATACTACTAGAAGATGGCTCCCATCAATTATAAAAAATGTGCTTCGATTGCACTAGAAAATATGTTTTCTATGTAAGGATCACACAAAAGAAAATAATCATCTATTCTATGAGTGCAATTGTGCCTTGGATATTTGGTTAATCATCAAAGGCTTGATCCTTGACATCCAGGATAGGTAATACAATGGGAGATTTCCTTGAAATCTACTTTCAAATATAAGCATAAGAAGGCTCCTTAAAGTGGTGAAGATGGGTGATCTGGATCGGAACATTAATATATATATATTTTTCCATATTGATGCTTTCAAAGTGGAAAAAGTGGAGGAATCAACTCACAAGACAATTTTTACTCGCGAGTCCTAGTTTGGCGAATTGGGGTCTAAAACCTTCCTAAAGTAGTTTAAGGCATAAAATGACATTTTTTGGGGATAAATATTTTATGCTTAAGTGTGAATCCCCTAGTGCTATTATAAACAAAAATACATTTCCAACGGTGTAAGAATTAGCTCAATCAAATTTCATATGAAAAATGTATGCCACTTAGAAGTTGGACTTCCTATTTTGACCACCATGATTCGAGAAGATGCCACGTCAACCCCCATTATTCATGTAAAAGTGGCTAGCCACATTATCATGATGAATAAAATTCTAAAAGAGTCAATATTATAAATACAGTTAATAGTTGAAGGATACAAACATAACCCCTAATAGGCTATCATGTTATGTTATAATTGAGGCACTAGGAGTAAAACGAGTTCCATTCTATTTGAGTTCGTTTTGTTCCATATAATATAAGAAGAGTAGTTGAGAGTGGCTAGGGAGAGAGAGAAAATAGAGAGGGTTTGTGCAATATAGTCGCCCAAAGGCCACATGTATTACTTATTTATCCTTCCATTAATTTTCCATTCAGATAAATATAGTAGAGTATCCTCACCATCTAGCCGGGTTTTCTCGTGAAGGGTTTCCCAAGTTATATTTTGTGTCAAATTTTGTTTGTGATATTTTATTTCACTATTCTCTATTTTCTGCATATTTTATCTCTTGAATGCATAAGTATAACATATTAATTAATGAATCCAAAACTATATGCAAAAATAACCAATTAGAGTGTGGATTTCATATTTTCTAATATCTTTTAGCATATCTATTATGATGAATTGCCTAGTGGAATGTCCACGACATTTTACGGATCATTAGTGTCTGAACATGTTTCTTTGGGTATATTGTGGGTATTTTAAAGGGATCTATATTGGTTAAGCCAAAAATAACATAACCCTAGCCATGGATAATGAATCCATGAATAACCCTAAAGATCCCATAGAGGAGAGTTTTGTGCACTTGGAAGCACAAGCTATAGATATAAATAACCTCCTCATGGTGGAACTCACCAATAAGCTCGGGTTGTTTAGAGAAGATGGAGGCTCAAACATGTAGGTCAGATTGAAGGGGAAATTTATAGATTAGGAATAACTAAAGAGGGAATATAAGAAATAACTAAAAAAGGATCAACCCAACTTGAGTGTCATGAACCATTCACAATCCCTATTCAAAATGGAATTGAAGGTACACATGAAGTTGTATCAAGGTGATATTGATGCCTTGAATCTAAATCATTGGTTGAAGCAATTAAAAGTTTATTTTAGTGTTCATAATATATAGGAAGGACACAATATTTCATTTTATCGACTGGAATTAGAAGGCCATTCCTTGACTTGGTAGGAAATCCACACGAATACCCCGAGGTTGGAGGGATATCCTCCACTGACTAAGTGATCCAGATCTTGGTTGAAATGGACCTCTTGCTACAACTTTGCTGATAAATTCTGCTATATATGATGAAATCAAATTCGGTCAAAGACCCATTTGAGGTATTGGACATGTATTTAAGTGATATAAGACACTTGAAATTTGATGATATGTGGGGTGAGAAAATGATTCCACAAACTCAAAGGATGCACGACGACGCAATGTTCCAGACATGTGTAACTTCAATTGCTCATATCTCTCAAATCGGGAAACAAAATCAAATTCCATAAAAAACCCATTTGATATAATAAAAAATAATTTCAAATGAGATATTTTGAACTCTCTAATATGATCTGTGGATAATGTGGCACATGCATGAATTTTACTGAAGATTACTGCAAAACATTGAAACTAAAATATGTTTCAAACCCTCATGGAGCTGTAGCCTAAATATGGATTTATGTAGGAACGAAATAAAATAAAGAAATAAACACAAAAAAATAGATGTAGAAGAAATAAAACTTCATTTACTTAATATCAAATGAATGAAATATGCTTATAGACAAAATGGACATAAACTAGCTACGTTGATGGTAGCTTATCTCTAAGAAGATATGTGGCAGCTACATGCCTCTGAACTGTGTTACAATAAGGCTCAAGGGCCTTTTTGTTATTCAAAAATAAGATAAAACCATAAAGAACCAAGACCATAACCTGAGGAGATGTAACATCAAGAGTTTATGGGCCCCATTGGGGTCATTTGAATAACCAACTTCTCGGGTTTGTAACTTGGTCATAGTATCTCTATTTGGCATGTATGATACCTCATTGAAAAGATATCTCCGAGGACTAAGCCATCTAGGGCCTCAAAATGACTCTAGAAGTTTAGGAACCGAAAAAATGATAAAAATAGTAAATATGAAAACTGATGAAACTAACTAGGTGGAATATGCGGGTGGCCACCAATATCCACCTAGATCATTCCTACCCCCTTAGGAAGAAATCATCCCCATTGCATGCAAAGCCTCCATGGAGTAGGGAAATTTCTGTTGAACCTAGTCCCTAGTGAACCACTTTCCCTGGTGAAGGAGTTGGCCTACTTTGACAACTCAGTGAAGGAGTTGGCCTGCTTTGAAGTGGGTGTAGCTTGCGGTGGGGTCCAGAGAGGAACTCCTTCTGCAAATTCAACCAAAATGTGTCTCCCACCTGGAACTTGTGTGTCACTCAATGTTAATCTTGGCGTTGCTTATACTTGGCATTGGATTTCTCCAAGATGTCGTGGACCTGCTGGCAGACGTCAGATAGTACACGTGTGGATTCTGTCTATGGGGTTGCATGAGGTATGGAAACATCACAAAACAACACGCCTGGGGTCAGATCAATGGATTTATTGAATTTATAGTGTAGAGGAACCTCTGTGGGTGAGGATAAAATGTCCTTGTATTCCTGCACAATTTTGTCCATTTGTTTTTATCATGCAGGGGAGCCATGTTTGGAGGTTGTGGCCATATTCTTCTTCTTTCCCTGTGGGAGAATTGTAATGAAAACAAATTTCCTGGTTTGGGAAATAATATTACTGCATTTCTTTGCCATAATCAAAGAGATGGCGGGAGGCAATACTCTCTCTAGTATCTCGCACAACTTATTTCCTAAAGTAATAATAACAAAACGAGATCTAGAATCATACACAACATGTAGCTTCCACAAGTATGGCTGGCCCAGTAATACATCAGACACATCAAGAGGAGAAACATCACACAATACCTCATCCATGAAGGGCTTGATGTTGTACGAAAGGCGACACTACTACCTGACGCAAAGATCTCTTCCTTGATGAAGCCACCCGATGGTATACAACTGTGGGTTTGCTGTGGTCGGTAGGCCGAGCTGCTTCACAAACTCTGCTTAAATGAGGTTATTTTAGATTTCGCTATCGACAAGGAATTGCAGTGGAGAACCCTTTATCCACATTTGCGAATGGAAGAGGCGCTCCCCCTCATTTGGATCCTCGGGATCCTCCCTCTGGAGATTGGTGGTGGCAACAATGGCATTGGGATCGACATCAATGATCTGCTTCCCTTTGTCATTCCCCTTGTGTGGTTCTAAATCAGAATCAGAACATGCATCTGATTTAGATGCCTTTAGTTCGGCCACCGACAGTTGTTTGGTCCAACACTCACTTGTGTTGTGAGTGGAGCTATTATGAAATTCACAACACTTCACCGTGTCCTTCTTTGGATTTGTGGTGTTCTTCTGAGTCACCTCGCTTTGGCTTTGCCCCTTATTTTTTGGTTTTGGGGTGCCTTTCCCTAGCTTCAGATTTGCGGATCCAAAGTATCGCTTATTTTTCTTAAATTTTTGCTCGATCTTGGTAGCATATCGATATGCCGCACCAAGCGAGGTAGTGATACCACTGATCCGGATCTTGGTTGAGATGGACCTCTTAGTGCAACTTTTCTAAAAAACTTCTGCTATAGGTGATGAAATCAAATTCCGTCAAATACCCATATGAGGCATTGAATATATATTTCTAATGATATAATGCACTTGAAATTTTATGACTTGTGGGGTGAGAAAATGATTCCACAAACTCATAAGACGTGTGGCGGCGTAATGTTCCAAACAAGTGTAACTTCAATTCCTCATATCTCTCAAACCGGGAAACAGAATAAAAGTCCATAAAAAACCCATTTGATATAATAAAAAATAATTTCAAATGAGATAATTGGCACTTTGTAATATGATCTGTGGAAACTATGGCACGCGCATTAAGTTTACTAAAGATTACTACAAAACATTGAAACTGAAATATGTTTAAAACCCTCATGGAGCTATAACCTGAATCTGGATTTATGTAGGAACGAAATAAAATACATAAATAAACATAAACATAGAGATGTAGTAGAAATAAAACTTCATTTCATTAATATCAAATGATTGAAATATGCTTACAGACATAATGGACATAAAATAGCTAGGGCAATGGTAGCTTATCTCTAAGAAGATATGTGGCGGCTACATGCCTCTAAACTATGTTACAATGAGGCTCAAGAGAATTTTTATTATTGAAAAATAAGAGAAAACCCTAAACAATCAAAACCCTAACCCGAGGAGATGTAACACCAAGAGTTTATGGGCCTCGTTGGGGTTAGTTGGGCAGCCAAATTCCTGTGGTCATAACTTGGCCATAGTATCTCCGTTTGGTGCGTATGATACCTCATTGGAAATATATATCCTAGGAATACAACGTTTAGGGCCTCAAATAGCTCCAGAAGTTCAGAACCCAAAAAACCGCTAAAAATAATAAATAAGAAAACTGATGAAACTAATTAGGTGGAGTAGGTGGGTGGCCACCAATATCCACCTGGATCACTGAGTGGGAGTATTTTAAAGACTTCATAAAGTCACAATTTTATCCTATAAGGTATGTATAGTACCAATGGATTTGTTGGCATTACTTCAGGCAAAAGCATGGGCAGAGTGTACAAGAGTACACCACATAATTTAGAAACATGACCAGAATGTTGGATATCTCCTCAAAGAACCTAGATGTGCTCCTCAAGTATCTGTGGGGTCTACATTTCCATCTAGAAAAAGTAAGTGATGTTGTTTAAGCCCAAATCGGTGGACAAGGCTTGTGTACAAGCATTATACTTTGATAACGTAGGCCAAAAGAAAGGGAAATCAAGTGGTTCAAAGAATAAAGAGCACCAGGAAAATTCTAAGCAGGGGAATAAGAAGTGGAAAGTGTGAAAGGGTCAAAATACAATAGCCATAGTGCACCAGTTAAATTATCCCAACAACTACTGCAACAAATTTAACATTAACAATTAGGCAAAGGAGAAGTGTTGGAATTTGCATCAAGAGATCAACTCGAATAACAAAAAGAAAGATACTATGAAGAAAAATATCTTGGCCACATTTGAGTAATCAAGTGGAAAGTAGCTTGGATGTGGACAAGAATATTGGTTGTACATTAGTGAAAAAGGAGGTGAATTTGAGTAACCTTTAGTATTAGGAAGAGAACAAAAAGACCAAACTCTTCCATACAAGGATAATGGTCAAGAAGACAAATATGGATGCTCTATTTGCCTCTGGATCACATGAAAATCTCATTGCAACAGAGTTAGTCAAAAAATTGGGATTTCAAGTTTGTGATCACCCAAGACAATATCCATTGGGATGGCTAAATAATGATATGGAATTAAAGGTAACCAAACAATGCTAATTCAGATTTTCTATCAACGTTGATTTTATTGATGAATTATAACTATATGTAGTTCCTTGTAGTGTATCTATAGTATTGTTTGGAAGTCCCTATATGTACATGTGAGATGCAATATTCATCCAAAGATCCAAATAGTATTTCCTCGTCAAGGATGGAAAATCCTTCACCACCAATGCACACAAGGGCGAGTCCAAAATTTTGTTGATAGGTGCCAACCAAGACAAGAAATTGATTGGTTCTAGCAATACGTGTGTATTGTTTTTAAGAGAAAATTAGTATGTAGAAGATTCAACGAGAGTAACTCATTCCTGGAGAGGTGTAATAAAAAGCAAAAACAACAATATTTTTTTTTTATAGGCATACAAGTATGGGTTCTAAGAGTCTCAAGGGCTGCCACTAAAGAGAGAAGTGGAGCATGAGATTTATCTATTGTTAGAATCCCCATTTCCAAACATTGGGTTCTATAGGGAGTCTGTTATAAAAGCGAGGTGAAACAATTGTCATAACTACTATAACAAGGTGTCATTTGACCAAGTACCTCACCATGTGGGTCACCCATCATCATTGTGATAAAGAATGATGGGACCTAGTGGATGTGTATCGATTACAGGGTGTTAAACAAAATTACACACAAGAACATGTACCTCTTTCCTAGGATAGATGATTTGTTTGATCAATTGCGATGATTGAAATATTCACTAAGATGGACTTAAATTCTGGATAATACCAAGTTTGAGTGAAAGAAGAATATACTTGGAAGGTTGCCTTCAAAACCAGGTAAGATTTGTATGAGTGGTTAGTCATGTTGTTTTCCTTATGCAATGCACCAACTACATTTATGAGGTTAATGAATGATATATTGCACCATTTTATAGATTCATTTTTTATTGTCTATTTTCATGATATACTGGTATACAATTATACTTGGAACGAGCACATTTCACATTTGATGCAAGTGTTGGAGACATTACATAAGCACTAAATATTGGAAAATATCAAGAAGCGTGAATTTTTACAACAATATTTGGTGTATTTTGGGTACGTGATAGGTGAAGGAGAGCTGAAGATTGATCCTACCAAGATGGAGGACATCATGAAGTGGTTGGTTCCTACTAATGTTTATGAGGTCAGGAGTTTCATTGGGGCAACACAATACATGAGGAAATTCATAGCCTCATTTTTAGCAGTAGCATCACCACTCCACGCTATAATAACGAATGACAAGAGTTACCAATTAGGAAAGTATCATGTTTTAAATAGTGTATCTAAGTTTTTTCCACGTTAAAAATAACCATTGAAGATAAAATATTAAAGAGCATGGTTGTAATTTTTTCTTGTAAAAGGAAGTAATTAAATTCAACATAATATGTGAACATTATGTTCCAAGAGTAATGAGTTGAAAAACTACTTAGAACTTGTTTTTTAAAGGGTTAGTTGAATAATAAATAACTTAATTTTTTTTAATATATATATATACACACACAGACACACACACACACATAATTACATAAAATTTCCTTAATTAATACTTGAATAATTATAAAGTTTCAATTTTACACATTAAAAATAAAACAACACACACTTTTATAACACTACACTAAAATTGTAGAAGAAATGCACTTTCAATCCCAAATTGCTACTTTATCGTGCCCAATAGAATTTGCAACCTGTTAATTTTTAATCTATTATTAAAATTAAAGGTTAAATAACAAACCTAATCTTTAGTATTTCTAATACCAACAAGTTCATAGGTTGTTTTCAACCAATCGTCATGGAAGGGGGATTCATATATTAATATCCCAATAGCCCTTATCGCTGCATGGAATCTCTTCTAAGTATATCTATAGAGATTAAACACAAAGATAATAGAGGATATTTGATCAATTAGAATAACAAAGAATTCTACTACAAGAAAATAATTAGTACATATATGTTACAACATAGGATTCTAGGACTCTTTTGATGGCTATAAAAGAGCATGTTGGAGTTATAAAAGAGCACATTGGTGTTATAAAAGAGCATATTGGTGTCATATATGGAAGATAAAGGTCCTCTCAATGCCAAAATATGCGATTGGATTGCAATGGAAGACTTACACTAGAACATTTTTCATGTGCTACTAAGTGTGCATGGTGTGCATGTATTGATTGTACTTACATATGGTGTTCCCTGTGTCAAGTACCTAGTCTAGAACCTCTCTTGCATTAGGGGAATTTTGAGGTCTAAAATGGGCCTCATAAGAAAAATGTACAACAAAAATAAACTTTATAACAACCAATAGGATTCAAGATGACGATGTCATCCATAATGGATGATTCACCATTTTTGGAGTAAAAAAGTAAAAATATTAAAAAATAATAAAATAATAAAACTACTTTTTCAGCTCGTATTTTAAACTTATCTCCCAAAATTTTTACTCAAATTTCGAGCAGGAGTACTCGTTGGATGCGGAATTTAATTCCTCATCCAAGGAGTACCCATGTTGCATACTTTCGATGAACTCTTCTACATGAAAAATGAGAAATACATAAAAAACGTGATTGTAATCACGTTTTTTATGTATTTCTCATTTTCGTAGCAAGACCATCGAAAGTATGCAACATGGAAACACTACCTTGGATGAAATTAAATTCGCATCAAAGCAGCTCTTCCAAATCAAAATTTGAGTAAACAATTTGGGAGATAAGTTGAAAATATGAATTGAAAAAGTAGTTTTTTCATTTTTCCCTCTAAAATTTGATGATGTCATCAAATCTTATTAGATTTTTTCCACTATTATTTTATAATTTCCTTAGGAGGCCCATTTTAGACCTCAAAATTCCCCTAATGCAACCTCAAAAATTTTCAAACAACCATGCTCACCTAAAATGTCTCGTTCAACTTCTGCAATTTCATCCTATATATTCTAAGGCATTTTGGATCATTATGTGTGATGAATATTTTGCATGTTATAGGGCTCGAGAACCTCCATGGTCACTATAAAAACATCCCAAGCTCTTGATTCTAGCTCTTTGCTTGAGCATGTTTTATAAAAATGATGGAATATAAACTCCCCTTAAGAAATAAATTTCTAATTAGGAGGTTGAATATGGAAATAAAGAGAGCATAGGCTCGAGGGGGAGCAAGAGTGAAGAGAAGCCTAGGCCACAGGAGCATTCAAAGAGGCTACAAAAAATGAGAAATTTACATGGAGGGGAAATTTTGTGAATAGAGAGAATAAACAAACAGATGGGGAATAACCCAAAGATTACATCCTAGAAAAACCCTAGAAATGAGAAATACATGAATAAACCAACTAGTGAAAGTGGAAACAAAAGTAACAATGCATGACAAATGTGCTCAATAATAGTTCCATATACTAAGGAAACAACATGGAATAACCAACTTATCAAATGTGAGTCATAGTAAAAAAGTTTTTGATGTTACTAACCATTAATTTAGATACAGGTGGAGAGGGGAGGTCCATGAACACAAATAATATTAAAACCTCCAATGCCTCGTACCCTGAGGAAATAACTAATTCGTGTTTATTTTGACTACTTTTAGGACTTAAAATATTCCACTACAAATCATAAATAAATTTCATGGGAGTATAGCCAAGAAAAAAATCCTAACATCAACATCAAAAAACCAAAACCAGACATGATTATGTCCTATATTCTCCACCTAATCTCTGCAATCAAGTTGCATTGGGTACTAGACTGACCCGACATCTTGTGGGAGGTATAATGCATGAACCTTCATGTAGAGACATAAATATTGATAGTTATTATTAAGGATGGTTCTTGGTCATGTCCTCATTCATCAGTGCTTGGTGGGAAAACAACCATGCACCTTGCCACCTAGTGCATCTCAATCACACCATCTAGGCTTGTATTTCTTGTCCTTTATTCCTAGCTTCCTAAGTATAATTGTTTAGATAAGGTTTTGTCGCCCTTTCCATTAATTATGGAATGCATGGTATTGCCGAGGCAAGTGATGTCAACTTGTTGTGATATTTTCAAGGCATATGAGTAGCCATATAAATAATTAATGAAATTATTCCTTTAAGAAGATGCCCAACTTAAAAGAGAGGCTCTCCTCCTCCTATGCCTCCACTAATTAAAAATTTGATATTCCATTTGATTACAATCATATAAACTATATTTATCCACTATTTGTTTATCCTCACATTCTTGGTCATGATGCTTATACATCCTTCCACTCTTCATAGTCATTGATTGCATAAAGGCCACCAACCACCTAATAACACCTTTAAGGTATAAATTGATGTAGAAAAATAGTTTTTTTTTGTTCAAGGTATGATGGAAATAAAACATGAACAAATATTTAAACCAAATCACGAGTTTTCAATTTCGCAGGACCCCACAAATAACCACCTCATTTCTTCTTCGTAGCTTTAGATTATTTTATTTTCTGCTCATATTGGCCATGATAATTTTTCTCATGCTTTCACTTCTCTGATTTTACAAGAACAAGAGCATACCTATAAGACTACAAAATATTTGGTAGTAAACTCGTGGACTACGCTACCATCTCATGAAGTACTTTCCTCTACCAATAACTTTAGAATCAATACATCCCTCCATTTGTTGCCATCAACAACTCATTAATTTCGCATAATTAAGTGAGGCTGCATGATAAAATCATTCTCACCACTTAACTCTCACTCCCAATTTAACACACCAACAATTGCGTGGGCTGAATTGATCAATAACCTAATGCTAAAGTTTAAGCTAACAATGGTGGCAAGGATTGTGTAAATTTGGATAGGTGGAACATTAGTTTAAAAGTGACCTTGGTCATAGGAGCACAAAATGGTCATGAATGGGATTGCTCAAATGACAAAGGCAGTGGAAGCATAGTGTTTGAATTAGATTGGAAAGGTGAAGTATGCGAAGGCATCATTTGGTAAAATGATAAATGAATCTATAGTATATTCCATTTTAACATCGTTATTACTTCTAATGTTGATTAAATATGGTCTGAGGGCTTTAAAAATGTTGGACACCTAATAATCTAAGGTTTGGTGTTGAAGGCGAATGATCAAAGGGAGTCCAAGAGACCTTGGGATATGGAATCAAATGGTCACTCCAATGTATTACAAATATACATCATGTGAACAATATAGGAACACATGATTAACTTTCTCATATATCTTCTGTCCATTCCATGTGTGTCTAGCATGGTATCATAGCTGCAGGTGATCTCTTGACCTGCTCAATCTTGTTTGAGCAACTATTTTTTTGGCCTTTTCTATGCTTGTCAATCATGCACCTTTGAATTATCTACCTTGGAATTCTATCTCTTTTACTATTGTAGTGTGCTCATTTTGCACTATAACGTATTTGTATACCTCTGAATCTTAGATCTCCAATTAATTGAAGCATGTTGGGAAATTAATTATTCTAGGAATATTCTATCTAATCTCTTCATCCTAGACCTATGCAGCGAGAAGCTATGGAACGATAAAATTTTCCCTTTCCATTTTTTCATACACAATTTGCAAGTTGTTCCCTTGTGCCAGCATTTGACACTATCATAGTTCAAGCATTACAACCATTACTGTGTTAGAGTCACTCTAACCCACAACTGTGTGAGTGAATGTTGGAGTTATGGTTAGTTTGAATGTGCATTAGAACTATGTTGGTGTATATGTGTTTTTACCCAGTGTGTTGAATATATTTTAAGACTGTGAATTGTGCTGTAATGAAAAGTTTGTGAGACTGTGTGTTGAAGGTTAAAGTTTTATGGTTTGTCTAATTGTGGAATATATGTTTGATATGGTGTGTTAATCCTACACCATTATGTTTTGAGTGAACGTGGCTTTGAATTTAAAGGAAGTGTTTGCCTACCATCGATCCTTCAAACTGTTCCCCCGACTCTTATTGAATGTTGCTAATGTTGGCTCAATTTCCCTTCCTTCACAGATGTTTTTTGTTTTGAGGGTCGTAAGTTATAGTGTGGCTGCTGGGATGAAGATCGTGCATCTTCAGTCCTATGTGGAGGCACCATTCAGTGTTTCAAAATTGGTTAACACACTTAATGTTTTGAAGAGGTGGATCAATTCCTTGAATATGGTGGATTTTCTACACATTTTGAGCTTGGGGGAGATGAATCACAACACCTACAAATTCTGAAGAGAAAATTTTCACATTACCTATGAATTTAACGTGAGTGATCTATGTATCTATGCACATTGTGTACGCTCCAGTGTTCGTTGACCCGTGGCATCCTCTCCACAGTGCCTCTCTTTAACTGTGCCCCCGCTCAAACCTTAGTTGTGATCCTCCTGAAGGACCGAGCTTGATCTTACACAACTTTTGTAGTTACTCGAGCTAGGGTTGTAACCAGATTTTTCTATCATTTTATTATCAACATATTCTGAAATCTTATGGCATGAAGATACATCAAGTTCTCGAGGAAGAGGGCATGACAATATCTTAGTTGAAATGCATGAGCGCTTAAGTGAAAAGGTTTCTACTAGAGAACAACTGATATATATTTGAAGCACTCGACATCGCACAACCTCAAGATAACGTAAATACTCATGATGAATGTGTATCTCTTGAGTACCGCCTCTCTCCAAATTAGCTTCAGTGATGATGGTAGCAATACTTTGTTAGGGGCCATGAGCATGAAATAGGGGAATGAGCTCCTGGATCTGAGCATAATTCCATCAAGATCCGTGATATGAGATAGTCATTATACGTTGGTATGTTGGTATGCGAGGCTTTGAATGGTCTAAATGGGTTCTTGTGTCTACTATTCATTTCCCGTAACACCTCCTCCACATAAATAATACATATAACTCTCCTCTAAGTTAACGCCTCCCTCCTCTCAGTTATATATATTAGTTATAACAACCCAAAACCATTCCAGCTATTAAATCCTCCACAGTTAAATATTCTCACCCATTGTGGCTCCTCAATACCTCCTGCACAACTTGAATCCTCCACTAATGAGTCAGTTTCTCCCCATACGGTGAGGTTTCTCTGACCCCCTCCACTCTCGCACCCTGATAGCTCTTGGTTGCGTTAATCGTAAAATCCTCGACTCCATATCTCTATAGATCTGATTGCTAATAAGTCATGCATAAAACACATTGTTAAGTCAGTTCCCCTACTCTGATCCCCGACTACACCAGACCCATAAACTCCTATGGCCTGTGACATTCTCATTCACAGTGACAAAGCAGTGATATTCTCATTTGCAGTGACAAAGTAGTGACATTCTCATTCACGTACATAGGCGGTTATATATGTAAAAATAATCACCATCACTTGGATGGAGAGATCAAGTGATTGATGGATCAAAGTCACATGTAACCTGTTAGAAATTTTAATACACGGTCTGAATCAGTGCAACAATAAGGCAGTGCACCTTCAACGAATTGCTGGTCATTCTAGAGCACTAAAATTCTAGAGCGATGTCTCAAATCTTTGTATTGTTGGAGATGGAATCTCTGCATTGAATATTCTACAAAACTCCTTTTTGGTGCGTGAATGGTATGTGGACCCTCTTTTTTTAAGATTGTGCACTATGAATATTGATTCATATATTAGTGTATAGTGAATTTATTTGTGTCATATAAATTGCGTTGATTAATTTTATAATATCATGGTTTATAAAGTGAAGATTTAAAAAAAAATGAGTGAAGTTTGGTATATGGTATGAAAATGCATGGTATTGTACATCATAATTTATTTGAATAGTAAACTTATTGGAGCATATGAACTTGAAAACATATTCGAAGAGCTAGGAGTTGGCACAAGCATATTTTATTTACTTAACCTGAAAAATAAAAATAAAAAATGGCTAAACTTAACGGAGTATTAGAGTTTTTGAAAACTTTGATACAATCTACTACTAATAACATTGTCCAAATAAGTATGGAAACTCTCTTAGATATTGAAACCTCTTTGCAAAATGCACATGAAAAGATAGAGTTTATGTAGCTTGAATCACAGTTACAAAGAGATGACTTACAACAACATAAGCATCATAACACCCATCAACATCCAGCAAGTGGTGAAATCAGTAACATTAAGGTTGAATCCCATCATGTGCCCATTTTAGGAGCAGATTTGCATGCAAATACAAAAGTTCAGTCTGCACTTCCCAAGCCCATCATTAGACCTTGGGAAGAGATTGTCCACAACAAGCACATAAATGGTCTTGGATATGAAAAGGAGGGGTCCTTTTATATTCCAAACTATTCCAAGCCCATTCAATTTCAAAGCGTTGGATTTCTTCATGATAGTTTACCTTCAGCTGTTCGAGTTTATGCTCCTGCACAACAACATATTTTGAAATTCCAACACTGTGATAGAGTTGGTCATATGAAAGATCACTATTTTGATCTTCATCCATGTAAGCATTGTCATAAAACCACTCTTACTTCACATAGATGCTTCAGAAACAACGCTCCTGCAAGAACAAATATTCATCTATTGAGATTCAACAAGATGATGATCCTAATGAAAATTAAGCACCTTCACTAGGTGGGGCCCGCAGGCTATTTTTATGTGTATGTCTATTTTTAGAATGGTGAGCATATTCTAAACTTAGCAGGAGACTAATTCTAGATGGTTGAGAAAATTATAGTTTTAGATGAGTTTCTATTTTTAGATATATGGGCGAAGTCTATTTATAGATCGCATGTCTAAAAATAGAATGCATGTCGATTATTATTAGCCCTTAATAATAATCAGACAATAAATAATAACTTATTCTCTTGAAGCACTTGATTTTATTTAATAGATGTGGCAAACCACTTGATTGAAGGAATTACGCATTCCAAGGTTGGTTGGTGGGACATGCACAGTGAACTTCGTTGTAACTGAGTGTGAAAAAGTTGTAACAGAGTTGGAAGAGTAGTTATGTGAGTTGTTATTTAGTTTAACTCAGTTAAGTGAGTTAAACTCAGTTGTGCTAGTTGTAACTTATGATACACTAGTGAGAGATTAGTGATTTAATTATTTAATTAATTCACAAGTAGTGGTCTCACATGCAACTGAATAAATACAACTGTTAACTACTTGCATGTTAGATCCAGTGGAGACCTAGTGGAGAGATAGGTGAAAGGGTCTGGTAGACTATTATTTGTGACTATAGTGATGCATTCAATGCATCTACACACACATTGGAGATGCCAATGAGGATTGCGCAATCAAGGCAAGGCAAGATCGAAATAATTCAGGGATCTTCTTCACCAGGGATTGCGCAGTGGAGGCAGGATGTCAGGAGGCAGTAAATTGGTGATGTGTGAACCAATTTTTTATATGACAGTGTGAGACGATTGTATATTGTATTGAGATCTCTTGGCATAGATTTTTGTATGATATTGTTTCATGATCCATGATATAAATAATATATTATAGTTGGGGTTTTTAGCTTTATGCTTTCCCAGTAAAAACATCTTGTTATGTGCAATTGATTTTTCTTCATGTGTTTGCAATTGGCGATTTAATTTTCGCAAGGAATTAAGTAGAAGGATTTTGTATTTAATAGTGGATTTAAATTGTTAGATTAGGAGAGCCCGGTAATACATCACAGTATTGTTTAAATTTCTACATGGTATCGGAGTAGAGAAGATTGCAATATTGAAGCAGTGTTGTGTTTTATTGGTGGAACAATTTGAATTTTCTGCAAGAATTTCTTAGTGCGACAATTGAGTAAACATCGAAATGGATTTCAATGGTTTTCGGTTGGAGTATGCACTCGAGGGCAACTCGAACTACATTGCATGGAAGGATAAGATGGAGGCGGTGCTTGAAGATAATGGCTTGAAGGTATTCATCGACAGTGATGTTCCTAAGCCCACTTCGATGGATGCTGCATTACTTGACGCCTGGAAAAATAAAGTAGCGAAGACGAGAAGGATTTTGTTGGAAGGTGTGAAAGAACATATTGTCTCAAGCCTTCACGGGAAAGCAAATCCATTTACAATGTGGAAGGCTTTGATAGATATTTTCCAAATCAACAACGACCATAGGAAGTTGGCGTTGAAGGATAAACTCAGAAAAATCAAAATGGAGAAGGGCAACAGTATTCCAAAGTATCTCACAAAGTTTGTCCAATGTCGGGATGAACTGGGGAGTGTGGGAATCAAGGTTATTGATAATTATTTGGTGAGATTGTCTCTCTTGGTTCTTCCTAAGAGTTGGCACAGTTATGAAGACTCTGTCAACGGACGGGAAAAACTTCTGGATTAGGAACGAATTTGGTCGAATCTAGTGCAAGAGGAGATAAGGCAGAATACCAAGGATGGCCTTCATCAAAGCATGATGATGAAGAGGATTGTGCTTTGGCTGCCAAAGAAAATAAAGGGAAGGGGAAGAAATTCCACTCAAAATCCGAGGCTAAAGGCAAGAGGCTAGATTTGTCTAAGGTGAAGTGTTTTCACTGTCACGAACATGGGCATCTCACCACTAACTTCTCACAGAAAAAGAAGAATAAGAAGTTTGTTGGAGCTGTAGCTGGTGAGGCCCTTGCCTCATAATTTGATCTTGATTTCTCTTTGATCGCATGATTGGTTTCAAGCGCAATGAGATCAGTGTGGTATCTTGATAGTGGTGCTTCCTTCCACATGATGTGAGATAAGGAGATTTCAATGACTTGGAGGAGAAAGATATCCAAATGCATATAGATATGGGCGACGATGGAAGATACAGTGCGACCTAAATTGGTACCATTACCTTTGAGAGGGATTTAGGTAAACCATTTATGTTGAAATATGTTATGCATGTTCCAAGTCTAAAGAAGAACTTGGTCTCAGTCGTGATGTTGGAGGACAGAGGTTATGACATTGTTTTCAGCGATGGAAAATATTTCCTGCGACATAAAACAACGGGTCAAACCAAGAAGATAGGGATTCGAGTCAAGAATCTCTACAAGCTGGAGGTAGATGGCTGCGCTACAATGGTGGGAAAAGCAGAAGTAGTGGTGAGCCGGGATGAGGGAAAATTATGGCACAGGAAATTGGGCCATCTTCACCATGGAGCCCTGAAGATTTTACAGCAGATTTCTATTGGACTTCCCAAGAGTACACTTGCGTAGATAGATCAGTGTAAGGGATGTACTATGGGTAAGTTTGTGAAGACCACCTTTCATGAAAAGGAGAACCGTGCTTTAGAGATCCTGGAGAGAGTTCACATAGACGTGTGTGGACCATTCTCGGTTTCTTCAATAGAAAAACACAGGTATTATGCTATTTTTGTTCATGACTATTCTCGTAGATGCTGGATCTTCTTTATGCAAAAGAAATATCAAACGTTCTCAAAGTTCTATGAGTTTAAAGCATTGGGGGAGAAAGAGTCGGGGAAGCAAGTAAAGGCTCTGCAGAGTGATAATGGTGCTGAATATATCTTGAATGAATTCAAAGACTTTTGTAGCAAAGAAGGAATTCGGAGAGAACTCATAGCGCCTCATAACCCAGAACAGAATGGGGTCACGGAGAGGAAGAACAAAATGATCATGGGTGCTGCACGAGCTATGCTGCATGATTAGGGCCTACCAATGCACTTGTGGGAAGAAGCATGCAACAATGTGATTTATGTGCAATATCGTTGTCATCATAAAGTACTTGGCATGAATACACCTGAAGAAGCTTTTACTGGTAAGAAACCGGATTTTTCTCACTTTAAGATTTTTGGCTCATATGTTTATGTTCATGTGACCAAGAATGCCAGGAAAAAGCTGGAGCCGACTGCTAAAGTTGGGATAGTTTTGGGGTACACAGAAACACCCCATAATTATCGCGTGTATTTTCCAAACAGTCGAATGACTGTGGTGCGACAGGATATAAAAGTCAATGAGGAGAAAGCCATGAAGTAGTCGCTTGAGAGGGAGCTAGACTTACATGCAGAGGAGGAACTTTTGGTTCCCAAAGATGAGCCTCTAGATGTGGATCAACCATAAGAGGAGGTTCGAGGAGTGGAGGGGTCCACTCATGAAGAGCCAAACATCAGAACAGGCAGAAGGTGTACCACAGAAGATGAGAGGCTAAAGCTTGATGCTGCACAGAATGTAGGAGTCCCTACTTCACAATGTAGACAGAGACAGTCTCCTGACTGGTTCACTGGATACATGGCTCTCATGAGAAAATTTATTGTGACAGTGCCATCTTCCTTTTAGGAAGTAGTGTAGGAGTGCACATGGGTAGTTGCAATGGTGGAGGAGTATGACTCCATTGTTAGAAACAATGCTTGGGAAATTGTTCCAAGGCCGGTTGATAAATTAGTGGTAGATTCAATATGGATCTACAAGGTAAAGCAAGCTACTGATGGGAGTGTTGAGAAGTATAAGGCAAGATTTGTGGCCTGGGGCTTCTCACAGATCAAGGGGATTGATTATGAAGAAACCTTTGCACCTGCCACACGATATTCTTCCATAAGGACCATCCTTTCTCTCTCAGCACAGATGGGCTGGCACATTCATCATATGGATGCGAAGACTGCGTTCCTTAATGGGATCATTGAGGAAGGAGTGTATATTGAGCATCCTGAAGGATTTGAGATCTTCAGCAGCGAGTCGCATGTGTGCAGACTCAAAAGAGCATTGTATGGGCTGAAGCAAACACCCTGTGCTTGGTACACTCAGATCGACAACTATTTCACCAAACTTGGCTTCACCAAGAGTGAGGTGGATGCAAACCTATACTAGATTGTGGTGGAGGGTAAGATTTTAATCATTGTTCCTTATGTTGATGATTTAATATTGATTGGTGATGAGTACTAGATACACTCATGCAAGAAGGACCTTGCAAAGGAGTTTGAGATGAAGGATATGGGCTTCCTTCACTATTTCCTTGGATTGGAAATATGGCAATGAGATGGTGAACTGTTTGTGTCTCAAGGAAAGTATGCAAGGGAGATACTCAGTAAGTTTCACATGGAGGGTTGCAAACCCATGGATACTCCTCTTCCAGGAAACTGGAGGAAAGAGGATGCTACATCGGCAAAGGTATTGGATGCCATTGTCTATCGATAGTTGGTGGGTTCGCTCATGTATTTAGTTAATACAAGACCGAACATATGCTATACGGTGAACCAGCTTAGTTAAGCGATGGTTAAGCCTACCAAGCTATTTTGGAAGGTGAGCAAGCATGTCCTGAGATATCTCAGGGGCACATATGAGTATGGCTTATGGTATAGATAGACGGATGAGGTGAAGTTCACAGCTTCACAGATGCAAATTGGGCAGGCAGCCCAACGGAAAGAAAGAGCACATCAGGAGGGGTTTTCAGTATCGGATCTACAATTGTTTCTTGGTACAACAGGAAACATAGATCCATGGCACTCGGTTCAGCGGAAGAGGAATACATGGTAGCAAGTCAAGCTGCATGTGAGGCTATCTGGATGAGGAAGATCCTGGTTGGTTTGTTTGGTTTCATTTAGATCCTACAGTGATTCATTGCGATAATCAGAGTTGCATTAAACTATCGATTAATCCTGTGTTTCATGATAGATCTAAGCATATAGATATCCGGTATCATCATATCAGAGATTGTGTGCAGCGGAAGATCATGTTGCTTCAGTACATTCCAATGGAAGATCAGGATGCAAATATTCTGATGAAGGCGCTCACCAGGAGCAAATTCGAATACCATAGAGACAGGATCGGGGTGAAGGATAATCCCTTTCTTGTTGAGAGGGAGTGTTGAGATTCAACAAGATGATGATCCTAGTGAAAATTAAGCACCTTCACTAGGTGGGGCTCGCAGTCTATTTTTAGGTGTATGTATATTTTTAGAATGGTGAGCATATTCTAAAATTAGCAGGAGACTAATTCTAGATGGTTGAACAAATTCTATTTTTAGATATATGGGCGAAGTATATTTAAAGATCGCATGTCTAAAAATAGAATGCATGTCGATTATTATTAGCCCTTAATAATAATCAGACAATAAATAATAACTTATTCTCTTGAAGCACCTGATTTCAGTTAACTGATGTGGAAAACCAGTTGATTGAAGGAATTACGCATTCCAAGGTTGGTTGGCGGGACATGCACAATGAACTTTGTTTGTAATTGAGTGTGACAAAGCTGTAACAGAGTTGGAAGATTAGTTATGTGAGTTGTTATTTAATTTAACTCAGTTAAGTGAGTTAAACTCAGTTGTGCTAGTTGTAACTCATGATATACTAGTGAGAGATCAGTGAATTAATTATTTAATTAATTCACAAGCAGTGGTCTCACATGCAACTGAAGAAATACAACTGTTAACTACTTGCATGTCAGATCTAGTGGAGACCTAGTGGAGAGATAGGTGAAAGGGTCTATTTGACTATTATTTGTGACTATAGTGATGCATTCAATGCATATACACACACATTGGAGATTCCAATGAGGATTTCGCAATCAACGCAAGGCAAGATCGAATTCATTCAGGGATCTTCTTCAGCAGGGATTGCGCAGTGGAGGGAGGTTGTCAGGAGGCAGTAAATTGGTGCATGTGTGAACCAATTTTTTGTAGACAGTGTGAGACAATTGTATATTGTACTGAGATCTCTTGTAGTAGAGTTTTGTATGAGATTGTTTCATGATCCATGATATACATAATATATGATAGCTGGGGTTTTTGGCTTTATACTTTCGCGGTAAAAACATCTTGTTATGTGCGATTGATTTTTCTTCATGTGTTTTCAATTGGAAATTTAATTTCCGCAAAGAATTAAGTAGAAGGATTCTGTATTTAAAAATGGATTTAAATTGTTAGATCAGGAGAGTCCGGTAATACATCATAGTATTGTTTAAATTTCTACATCATCTTGGATGGATCACTTCTTGGCTATGCTCATCAACAACCAAGAAAATGTTTCAGTCATATGTCAAAATCTCTTCTAGAATATTAAAATTCCTTGCAGTTGATATTTTGCCATAATCTCACCTTGTATCTGAGACGAGGGGAAATTATGGTCATCTACAAGCTTTAAAGCCACATCAAGAAAGCCTAAGCCGCAACTTTCCATACCAGATTCAAAGTTGTAGCCAAAGACACAAAAGTTCAAGTGAACCTAAGCCACAACCTGCCATACCAGATTCAGATTTGTAGCCAAAGAATGAGATGCCCATGAGCATGCCTTTGGTTAGTGGTCAACCTTAAACCATCTATGTGGGGTTGAGATTCCCCCTCTTCAAAGAATTAGGGAAAATTCCTCTAGTAGAGGATATCAACTTCTTACTAGTTTTGGAGGAGTTCCAAGAATTTCGTTAAGCATTCTAGTGTTGGTGGTCATCCTCAAACCACCGCAGGTAGAGACCTCCCTTTTAAGGTTGAGGTTCTCCCTTTTTATGCAGGTTTCAGACCTCCATTTTCCAGGTTTAAGGTCTCCCTCTTCAAAGAATTATGAGCACTTCCTCTAGCAGAATACTTCAGCTTCTTGCCATATTTGGAAGAGTTCTGTGAACTGCACTAAGCATTCCAATATTGGTGGTCATCCTTAAACCACCTCCTTATAAAATCATCCTTGTTATGTATCATAAATTTTAGCTTATCCTCATCTGCAATTTTTTCCATTTTAAATAGAGATTGTACCTCAGAAATTATATTCTTTCCTGATGAATCTACCTTAGAAACTCGTCCTTCTTTCAGGAATATGCCTCAGAAACTCATCCCTTTCTCTTGCATCACTCATAATTTTTTTTCTTGATCAAAACAATATGAATGACGTGTTGAGAAGAGGTAGAATGACTAATATTTATAGTATTTTGCCTTATATGAATGGGCGTGTCTATAATGGGGTTGATTTAACTATGATGAGGGTAGACATGGATTCTTGGAGCCAAAGATTACATTTTCAAAATTCAAATTTTCTTCTTCTAAAAAATGACATGAAGAATATGTAAAATATTTTTCCCTTTTAACAATATCATGAAGAAGATTCTTTATAAATAAATTAATGACTAAAATACTAATTATGAAGAATTGACCATATCTATAAAATTCAACACTCTCTCTTAGCTAGGTGGGTATTCATAATGAATATCCATATGTTCTCATTTTCAACATATTTCTCTAAGAAAAGGTTATAATAAATCCAAGTGCCATAATTAGGTCATAAGTTGTAACAGATGGTTAAATAATTTACCATGAGCTAATCAACAACTATGACACATGTTACATCAATAGCATCAACCATTTACAATAATTCATGTCAACACTTCAAACATATGGTGTATCCTTACCATAATTTGGGTCATTGCTTTAGACGTATGGTAAATTGACTGCATCAACTAATCCCATCATTTGAGTCAGTAATTTAGACGAATGGTATGTGCTCACCATCTGTCGGGTAAGTACTTTAGACACATGGGATATCAGTTAGCATACAACTAGTCACCATAATTCGAGTCGGTACCTGACACATGGCATCTAAACTAGTTTTCATTCACTATCATTCGGGTCAATGATGCATGGTGAATCACCAAAGGCCAAATTCTAGTAGCACAATCCATGACATGATGTTAAATGAACATGATGCTTCAAGACCATTAATCCTATTTCGGGTCATACATGACATAGAAATAACGTTAGTCCTCTGTTGGAACATTCTCCCTAATTTGAGTCAATGTAATTGACATAGGGATAATCTCCCTAATGCGGGTCATAGTACTTGACACAAGGAGAATGCCAGTTCATGATGATATCTCATCAATACTTCCTCTCAATGAAAGAGGAATTTTCAACAAGTCCAAGTTCATCCCTGAAGTATATATCTAGACTTCACCCAGGGACAAAGGGCTTTCCAGCAAACTGCTATACTATAGAATAATACTGAAGCCACAATACTTCCAGTGCTTCGAGCTATCAGAATGGCAGTCACGTGCACCTGATAAAGACAATCCTGCAAGTAGCATTTGAAGCCATACTACATCTCAACTTGTCAGTCTAGATGAAATATACTTTGCTTCTTGAATTCTGAGTGTGATATATGAAATTTTTTTTCCTATCCAAGGAATTATAACAGAGCTTTTTCTACCTTCAACACTTTCTACTTGATCATAATCTGCAGTTGTAATTTATTGTTTGAGAAAAATATCAAAACATAACTGAAATTTTCATAATCAATTATACCATGTTGGTACTCCAACCCATGTGAGAAACATGTCTTGGATCATAAAACACATCAGATTCCTTTCACTAGATTCATCGTCACAACTACTTTCCTATCACCCTAACTAGGTGATCCCTCTCACACTGAAGCATATCCAATTGTGGTGATTTAGTTTCTCCCTCTGCCACTGTTGTCTTCCAACATATCATCTATCTAGTTTATCAATGATAGTCCATCATCTTGAATTCATAGGTCAACTCCCTCTCGAGCTAAAACAAGGCTCTTTGGATGCTCCCTCTATTATGAAGGTGATTCTTTCTGCCTCAACTGCTCCCTCTGACACATGATTCATTCTTATTTCATCAGAGACAAATCATATAGGATGAATATTGATCCATTAATCTAAGCCCAAGCTCAAAGTGTCTAGTTGTGTTGAGATGGCTCTATGTACACTTATTCTCCTTCATTGAGAGGAACAATATGTACATCCACTTGGTGTAATTTCAAAGCAATTACAATAATTTTAACAGAAGTGTACCTTACAACTAGAAAAAATATTTTGTTGTGATATTCTGCCTTTTACTTGGATAATATTTTATTCTCAATCATGTATTGTCAATTGCTGCATGCTAGATATTGAAGATCAACTTGGAAGTTACCACTAACTCCCTTCAACACTAACTAGGTATACCTCAAAATTGATGATTTTCCCACTCCTTTGAGCTTGGATCTCACGTGGTACAATATCTCTCAAAACATACCATGATTCTGGGCAAGTCCTCTTGTCACATGCTTTTCTTTTTTCTTTCAATTCTTCCATCTATTGCCAAAACCTTGGCAACCTTCGACATGTACCTGTAATCCTTACTAGGAGGCCATGGGAGAACAATTACAACCAAGCAAAGGATACAACAACAAGAGAATAGTTAGTAACAACAACAATAATAATAAAAGAGAAGATATATAAAATAATTATCTTTGAGAAGTATAGAAAATGTCAACTCCCTCTTAATCTTATCTACCTTCTATCCAATTCCTCATCATCAACATGATGTCATTCATTCCTTACATGATCTAGGGTTTCTACTTTCAGTAGAAATGTTGATCTGGGTCTAATCCTAGGGTTTTTTTCTATTAACCCTAGAGATTTCTTATTCAAGTCCTATATGCATTAAAAGGTTTATAAACCTTACATATCCTAGTGTCCAAAACCATAGAATATTTCCTATCCAAAACTTCCATTCTTCCAAACGACTTTTACAAATCCATTTTAAGTCCACATATTTTGTAATGTTTCATCCCTCCTTTCATATTCCATTGTCTAAGCATACTTTAGCTTTACTAGAAATTCAGCCAAACATTTTTTTCGAGCCTTTCAACCGAAGTAGCCTACACACATCGAGTTTTGTAAATCACTCATCTTTCTTGAGCAGACTTTCAACCTTGAAAGAGGACTTGACATATTATTTATTAAGAGCCACACTTCCTTCATCAAGTTGATATTTCTTAGCATCATCATATACAAATCATCTTTCAAAGTTTCAACAATGCAAGGTGTCAATGCAATAATGTTCCACTCCTGAATCACAATGTTTTAAAAAGGAAACACATAACCTTGAATTTTAATATATATGTCACTCCAACTTTTCAAAAATTATTTCAAGGTTCATTCGTTATATTGGTTACATGTTTGAGCAGTTATCCAAACCTTATTGAGCTACATATCCAATCTCATATTATCAATGCAAGACATATCACTATATCATATGGTGTTACAAACTTGGCATATTCATTAATTTTTGTACTCACATAGGTTCCCCATATCAAACTAGTTTAAATGCTACACATTAAAAATATGCCCTTAAGGGATTCCTTAATGATATCTTTATAACTGCATACAAATTGTAAAGAAATATTTCTAGAAAATTGACACAATCCTCTAATGTATTTTTATTATTTAAGGCATACTTGCCATCAACGATTTCAACGAAATTTATAATGCATACCTTTGACACAAATTTTTCCAACCAGAATTAAGATTGGTTTGACATAGTTATTTTATAATGATAGAGATCATTGAGATCAAATAATACTTTAGACAACAATCACTATGGGTGATGACACATACCTCTTGTTAATTTCATTGGACGTCATGTAGGTTTGAAATCTCATGATTGAAGATATTCAATACTTCAACTATAGAATTAGTTCTTATTTTTATAAAATGGCAGTTCCATTAGCCATAACATAACTATAATGTTCAAGAAAATCACTTAAAACTAATATATCAATCCAAAATGGTACATCAACTCAAATCTTTCCAGAATTCACAAAGAATGATTAACATGTCTCCAAACTAAATATTTTCAATTTATTTTAGATGCTTTTCTTCAAAGTGACATCATATCAGTTTGATTACAAGCTTGTAGATAAGGTATGCTCCATTGATCCTTTCTCCTTGTAAAAATTTGATCAAATCAGAAAAATGATCGAATATCAATTAACTGGAGGATTTTCTAAGGTCATTAGTTTAACCTTCTATCATTAGTCCTTAGGCCTCAACCTTTCTCAGATTTATCTTGAAGTCTTTTGATCTATTGAAAGGAATTTTGTCCTTTCTAAAAATTCAAAAACCTTCGCATATTTTGATATGAGATTATTCAAATTAATTCAATTGAACTTAAACTAAGGCATTGATCCCTTTATTTATCTCATAGATTTGGATTAGAAATTCTTGTATATTGAACTTAGATAACTTGTTAAGACCCCTTAAGATAGTTTCGACTTTTTCAAGATCTGAGACATTTGGCCAATTGAGATAGATATTTGAGGCTCTCAACCCTTTCTTCTTACTGAAACAAAGATAATTTTTGACCTTCTTAGATTCACACCTTTAATCTTCCATTCGTCCTTGAAGACATGATCAAGGCTATGACATGGTTGTATTTAAAAAATTTGTAGGAAATCTCTTTCATCATTTCACTTTTTTTGGATTTTGATGTCATACATAAGGTTTTTCTATCTTAGTGACTTATCTTTGGATTTGTGGCCTAATCCTTAATGATCCTCGATCCTTTTGAGATAGGCTATAAGTTTTAAGGCTTCAACCTTCTTTAACATAGAAAGATATTTTTAAGCACTCCTTTCTTCACACGAGACTTTCAACCTTGTATTAAATTGGTAGAAATAATGAATTCAATTCTTGATATTTGATTTTTGAACTAGGGAATCTAGGGCTAGTTAACAAAATGATCCCTAGAGGATGCCTTTGACAAATTCATTTTTAGGGTTTATCTTTCCCCATACTCTGATACCATGTTGAATTTTTAGGGCATCCTCTAAATTGATAATTACTTGTGATTTTTACATTAGGTTAATCTGTTCTAGTATTATTTTCAATAATAAAGCAATTACATAGAGGATTTCAATAGTAAGACAAAATACCATAAGGATCATAAAGAGATAATCACACAATAATAGATTTATTTACCCTGGGAAAACTCATACGGGGAAAAAACCCAAAAACCTTTTCCTTAGAGAAATCATCAAATTCAATAGAGATACATTAGTCAAATACAAGGTTAGGAAAACCAACAATGTAGCTAGATCAAACCTCGTCCACTGCCTCCTAGTTAAGTCAAACACTTAATGACATTAGACTCTATGGTTTGTATGAAATGTTGCATAACAATTACCAATGGATGTCTGGTAATGAGCTAACACTCCCTTTACATAAGAACATCTTGGAAAATGATGGATTTCTTGAAGGATTGTGGTGTAGAAAAGGGAATGCCTAAGAAAGGAAGGTGAATAGGGCCTATGAAAGGAACCAAAAGGGTGTTCCAAAGCAAAAAAAAAAAAATATTGTCAAGGTAGCTAGTAAAGCTCAAAAGTAGCCATAAAAATAATAAAAGTTGAGGACTAAAGAAATGAAATAAATGCAACAATGTTCTTGGAAGGAGAACCAACTTCAAGGTTTAAGTGTTTGATTTTACATATGTAAATAATGCACTAAGGATAATGCATAAATAAGGGGAAGGGGAATGTAATTCCCCAATATGACCACTTCTATGCATTCAAATATCTATTACCAAGTTGGTGACTCAAGTTGTGTTGGGATTGCAACTCCATGCACATTTAATCATTTACTTGATTTTGGGATTGCAATCCTATGGATATATATTCTAAGGCCAGGGAGCCTAATGTGTAAAATACAATAACATGAATGACAATAAAAATACATCACAACTACAAATCATTTGACATAAAGAGTATGGGGGGAGAGAAATTTATAAAAGGGAAAGGTGAGAGGGTAAGACTATAACCTGATCCTCAAGTCTTGTGAATGTCAAAACTTCATGACATCACTTTATTAAGGAAAAACATAAGTCATATATTGATATCCTAAATCCTTATAAATGTTAATATATATCATAATTCCAAAATAAGGTGAGTGAGCCCCTTATGTGCCACTTGGAAGAGAAAACGCAAGCACACAAAAGTCATGTTTCCCACTATGTTAGGAGGTCAGTACCATTTATATATTAAAATTTCCTTGAGACCCCAATACCTTCTATAAAAGGCTTGCAATTGGTACCTTGTGGTCTACTATGGAAATCATTGGATCCTTGTGGGATATGTAAAGATTAGTTAAGTTGCGATCTCATATAGCTAATAAACTCATGTGAACTTAAGTAGCCATTAAACCTTGTGACTTGGTTAAAAATATTATGAATTATGTGGTGGAATTGGATGAAAAAATATCTTTACTAATCTTAGGTGAGAGTAAAGCTTGGAGCAAAAAATTGTTTTGTTGGTATCCCTAGGGTAAAGCCCGAGGGTGCATGGAAGACTTACAATTGAAAATGCAACTTCTAGATCCCTAATTACTTTGTGACTTTATATTCTTTCTTCACTTCAATCTAAAGAGGGGTAGTGGCATGGCCTGATGGATTATAGAGGCAATGAATGGGTGCATTATCTCGAGTTATATATAATTTTGGATGCGATATTGTGGTTAATAAGGTTTTTGAAGTTGGTGCCTAGCCAAGAGTGCTTTGGAGACTTATCAAGGTAGCTGGAACTTCCAAAGAAAAAATTACTTTGTGACTTCCTAACCACTTTTCATTTGAATATTAAGAGTAGTGGCACAACCTAATGGAATATAGAAGTAGTGAAAGGGTGCACTATCTTGGGTTACACCAAGTGGTTGTTGAAGTCGACGCTCGAACCAATAATTTCAAGGAACCAATTTCATGTTGTAGTAGAATCTAAGTGGGGCTTACCCTTGTAGAGTTATGGCCCTAGATCATAGGTGATTCCTTGTTCAAAAAATATGAACAACACAATATATGTTTGGGAGGAATGTTGGGGTTCTCCAAAAGGTTGTTGGTTCATTACATATATAAGTATCCATGTTCTGCAAAAAATGTTTAACATGTGTTTAACTTATGATCTCCTATATAAATGTCTATTGTGAATAATAATACTGGTTTGATATATTTCTAAACAAAAATGTGGTGATGAATTTTGTGTGGTAAAGCATGCATGTAAAGCCTTTTGAGCATATTAATTGGAGCATAATTAAGTAATTTTGGTGGGAGTTGGGTCAAGCATAGGTGGGAAAAGGCCTCCTCTCATGAAGTGGACCCAAACATTCAAAAATTCAAACCATAAACAACAAAATAATATAGAGAGAAGAACCCTTAAGATAGGGGAACCCAATCAAATATTCCTTATAGAAGGAATCACCCTACAAACTATGCTTGCTTCAAGAATAAACATTCAATTTATCTCAATAAAATGATACTTATATGTATTTATAATCTATCATGAGTATTCATATGTATTTGTGCCAACTACCTTTATTATTATATCATTTCCTCATAACTACATAATGGATCTATTTATTAACCATCAACTATCAAGTGGGAATATTCCATGATTATGGCCACATTACATTCATTATCCCCTTCAATACCATTTTGGGTAGCTCATTATCCTCCCTAGACACATTACAATGTATATGTGGATATAACATGTTTTGTAGTTTCCATTATCTATTTGTAGAATAAATCATATGTGTATCCATAGTTTCAATAGTTGTAGCATTCTATGGATGTGAGTTTCATTGTGCTCTGATTTGGAATAAAGTTTTTGGGAGTGTGCATTTCCAACCTTGCACCAAATATTTCAATTCCATTTCAATGTACTTTGATATAGAAAAGGGATGGATGGTGGAGTATATCCACTCTATTGAATAGAAAAAGAAAAATCCTTTCAATGGGTTTGTCTGAGGTAACATTCAATTTCATTCCTCTTGTGTCTTGGTGTACGCATTTCCTATTTAATGAGGTGTCTCTGGGGTGTCTATGGTTTCAATTGAGGTGTCTCTGGGGTGTCTATGGTTTCAATTATGTTTCAGGACCGATATTTCAGCGGGAACTTAGCCATGCCTTTCCAGCAGGGCCGGCCTCGTAGAGGTGGTGGTCAACACAGGCAGGCGGGGCAATGCAAAGTTAACAACTCGCCGCCGATGAGTTTAGAGAGTTTGGGATGTGCGGGGGAGGTTGCTCAAGATCAAGGTCGTTCCTGAGGCCACGTGGTTATACTTGTCACTTTGGACTCTATTGCGGAGAAACTGAGAAGAACTTAGGCCAACCTGGACATCCTCTAGGAGCATAGATATGAGGACCGAAATAGATTTATGGCCTACATGAATGATATTCAATCCAGGCAGAATGAGATCCTGGAGCAACTAGCCAACATCCCTAGGAGCTTGCATCAGACGAATGAGCGACTGCATGAATTCGAGGCCAGAGTGGAACCCATATACTTCCATATTCCTGATCGATCGGGTCTAGTAGTTGTGCCTCCTTTGCACCCTCCTCGGCTTCCTCCTTGACAATATGCTCATAACTCGCTTGTTATTTTTTGTTCCATTTTGGCATGTAAGGCTACTGAGCCTATCAAAAATAATGGTTCAATGGATAATTCTTCTACAAACTCTTAATCTACCAACTAACAAATCAGGCTAGAGTGAAGTTGGGGGAGTCGTAGAGAAACATTTTTTAATCAATTTTTTCATGCTAATATAATAGAAGTTTTTAGACTGACAAAAAAAAAGGTAAGATTCAATTTTAAATGTGGAAAATTTGAATTAAATACATTATTATGATGTTTTTTTTTTTAAAACTTGGCAGGACTTCATCTTCAACATGTCAAATATATTGCCCTGATTGGGGCAGGGAATTGAACCAGTGAATTCACATAAAGTAGTTCAGTTGGGGTAATGTATTGTTGTAATTTCCAACATTAAATATCAATATGGGGCTCGTAAGCTTCGAGATGCAAGCGCAGGTAACACATGATCAGAGCATCTATCCTAAACTAGGGTAAGAAATCAACTCATTGTTTAAGTACAGAAGCAAATCATTTCAATTATAAAATGTTGATTATGGAATTCAAATGATTTATCTATTCTAATGTTGATCAAGACAAAACATTCACTAAATCAAAAGGCATAAAGATTACATCTAAACTAAGATAATGAACTAGAAATCTAAATTAAGATAGTGAATGCGAAATTGGAATTAAGCTCCATAGCTCTCTAATTCAATTCAATCAAATTGCTTAAACATATAAACTTCTAAAAATAATTCTTAATTAAACTAAATTAATAATGCCCAAAGAAACTGAAATATTTTGTTAGTAAACCTATCAAATTGATCTCCTTATTTAATGCTGGAAATAATCCTAAATGATAATTCATCTTCTGTTTCTAATTATGATTACACTACGTATTCACAATCAAATTTGAAAGGGACTTTAAGTACTGTTTGAAAAGGAACTCTAATTACTATCTATAATGACAAATTTAAGAAATCCTAACTACTATATGCAAATGAAACAAAATTAAAATAACTGCATACACTTTTAAATCAAAGATATAAATTGTAACAAAACTTCTATGAGATATTGCAATTCCAGATTAAGTACAAAACCTTGCAATTCAGATTTAAGTACAGAACAGTTTTAAGTATCAAATTATGACAGCTGATTTAAATTGAATGCTATGCTATGAGGAATTAACACAACAAATTATTTATGAATCTAAACTAATGATGACCTTGGTTTTAGGAGTGCTGGGCACTTTCCATGCCTGGAGCAAGGTGAATTAGCTCAAGAAAAACAAATTTAAAATGCAATCATAAATAACTCATAATAGAAAAATGTCAGAACTTGTATTAAATCAGTGCGATGGAATATAGAATCTAAAATATTACATCAGTCCCTACTATGTTGGTGCGCATCATGCTCCTCTCCTATATGTACTACTCCCTTCCTTCTCTACATATTTCTATTACTGCCTGCATACTCCCTTCTTTCAGCTCTTTACATCTCCTTTTATAAATTCAAATTATTACTATTTTATCATAACAAAAAAACTAAAACATGCCTAAATCAATCCTTCTAGTGAGCTAAGGTTGGGCTTGTTATGATCCATGAATTAATGGAGGAACTAATTGCTCTGTTCATCACAAGGTATTTCAGCAAAAGTGTGCACAATCAAACCCAAATTGACCCATTCAAGCCGAACCTGAATTGACCCAACACGTTCAGGCGATCCCGTACTTAAGCTGTTGTGGAATATTCCCCTGACCATAACTTCCTCATAATGTCGAATTTTTCCAAACCGTTTCTGGGTTACTTGAATGAGGGTGCTCTAAACAAAACCCATGTGTCATAATTTCAATATTATTCACCATTTGATCAAAAAATTCATATTTTCACCTACAATAATTTTGTACTCTGTAGTAACTAGTTAAAATTGACTTGTGGAGACTTCCGACAATAGAACGCTTCAGCTAATGAAATTAGTGAAAATATCAATAGCAAATCATGAATAAATAATATCTAACCATAGAAAAACTAATAAAACTAATGATAATCAACCTAAAAGCATAAGATGTGATTTGGTGATAAATGATGGAATTATGACGTGAAATGAGTGTAAGTGTTTCAAAATTTAGGTTATGAATAATGGTACTATGCGATGGAAAAATGGGCATATACGAGGCTCAAGATCCCCCCTGCCTGAGGGTTTGCATGTCCTAATGCACCCCAAACCTCTTGCTCATTGACAGATTGTTAACATTGTTTTGTAGATGTTGGTTCTTGCGGGACAACATTGCTTGGATATTTGAAGGTGCTGGTTCTTGTAAAGCAGCACTGCTTGAACACTTCGTGGTGTCAGTTCTTATGGAGAAACACTCTTTACATTTAGTATTTCACACTAATTTACCAAGAAATACAAATTGAGGACACGAAATAATGGATGAGGGAGAGATGAGAGGTGGTGAATGGATGCTTGCATACTCTGTCTTCGTAAGACCAATGCCTATAGATGGTTTCCTTTATCATTTCATGGAAGTAATGACTTCATCCTATTGCTTGTCATCATGGAAGGAGAATACACTATAGAGTCTGCTTTGATTAATGAACCATAAGCATTCACTTTTACATGGTCTTGTTATCAAAGTTTATGCAAAGTGAATGGAAGGAAAACAAAAGGATAATGGTTTATGAAGGATGAAATTCATGGAATGAGAAGTGGTGAATAATTAAGATTCTTTAACCTTCTAATGAATTAGAGAATCATAAGCCAAATTTACCTCAATTTTTACCTTTGTTGTTGATGTGCCTGGTGCTGCAGAATGAAGTGCAGGATGGAATAGCTAGAGCTGATGTGACCGATGATCTGATCTACTGAAGAAGGCTAAAGGATGAGCTGAAGAGATGAAGGATGAAATGAATGTGCCCTTATCCCCCATGCATAAGTAGTTGTATGTCCCCAAACAACCGAGGAAAGGTGATTGCTGCTTCAAATGAAAAATAAAAATGCTGATACAAAAGTCCACATTGCTGCAAATCTGTGTTGAGATCTCAAAACCATATAGTCTTCAATCGCTACACACCCATGTGCAACCTTGCATATGTGAATAAATGGTGTCGATGTCGAACATAAGAAAGAATCATTGGATTACTGACCATTAAGGAGGGTCGTTAACCAATGTGAGATATTCCACCTTTGATGTCAATGGGAATCAATGCACTAGGTACATTCTACTAGCCATGAATAGATTTGTCAGATTTGAATGGACTGCAGAATTCATCCACTAAGAAACATTGATGTATTTCCTTAGTAGATGACAAGGATACCTGGAATTAAGGCATGCAGGCTCCCAGGTACCTTATCTAACCCTAACCTTGGTCCTAGATAATGTATTGATGTTGATGGGACAAGGCTTGTTGGCAGGTGTGCCTTAAGGAATCCCAAATCAACCCACTCGAGTACAAACATAATGACTTGAAAGATACATGATTTGAAGAACTCGTACAAATTTACAAACTATATTGGGAACCTTGCCTGCTAATTACTTGGTTTTCAAGCAAAGTCCCTGTCCAGTTGCGCCAGACAAGCTAGTTTTCACAAAAGGATTTATTTTTCTCTTTACTATTTTATTTATTTATTTACAATATTAAATTTCCTACTATACTGGAGAAAATACGTCCTCCTTCAAGTGAAAGAGAACTTCCAATGAAGCCATGTGCAGATCAAGTACAAGGATAAATTCATGCCATAATTTAACAAATAAACTTTAGAAGGTATATGAGCATGAACAATCAGCAGCTTTGAAAGGTGATACAAAGATTATTTGAAGATGAGAGTGGTACTTTGACTGGATTGTGATCTGGAACCAATGCTTAATGTAATATTGGTGGTATTGGATCATTTCTTCTTTTGGACCACTCTGAAAGTCCTCCTCGGTCATGCCAGACAAACTTGGATAATTGGTCTCTAGAGTGTATACAAGGCTTGCTGCTAGGCATGGTGAAAGTTCCTCGATCTTAGGTTTAGCTGGATGATCCCCATCAGATTTGGTACATAATTCATCAATCTCCTTAGTAGATAGGAAAGAGGAATCAAGGGAGAATTCCAAATCCTTTTCTGGCTGTGGAGAGATAGATAATTTCATGAATGCGGTCAGGATGAACTCTTCCTGAGAGGCACTAATCCCAGCTGCTGCTAGGATTTGAGAAAGCATTTCGAGGGACATTATTCAAGCTCTCAATCATTCGTAAATTTCTCTCGCTGGTTGACAATCCCAAACTTGCTCACTTAGACAACAAAATTTTGGAGCAACCCCTCCATACTAGATGCGTGGATCTTCACTCACGTCTTACTGTACACCCTCTACCCTTTGATTGTCCTGCAACTAAGATTACACAAAAAAACTTATGAAAGAAACTAGACTCTAATCCTTTTAGCACCTCCCCTGTAATGGTGCCAAAAATGTTGGGGAAATATATTGCTATAATTTCCAACATTAAATTATCAATCCAGAGCTCGTAAGCTTCGAGGTGCAAGCGCAGGTAACGCAGGATCAAAGCATCTATCCTAAACTAGGGTAAGAAAATCAACTCATTGTTTAAGTACAGAAACAAATCATTCCAATTATAAAATGATGATTACAAAATTCAAATGATTTATCTATTCTAATGTTGATCAAGACAAAACATGAATCACTAAATCAAAAGGCATAAAGATTAAATCTAAACTAAGGTAATGAACTTAAAATCTAAATTAAGCTAGTGAATGCGAAATTGGAATTAATCTCTGGAGCTCTCTAATTCAATACTATCAAAGAGAGGCATTCAATCAAATTTCTTAAACATATAAACTTCTAAAAATAATTCTTAAGAAATCTAAATTAATAATGCCCAAAGAAACTGGAATATTCTGTTAATAACCCTATCAAATTTACTTCCTTTTTTAATGCTGGAAAGAATCATGAATGATAATTCATCCTCTGTTTCTAATTACAATTACACCACTTATTCACAATCAAATTTGAAAGGGACTTTAACTACTGTTCGAAAAGGAACTCTAATTACTATCTATAATGACAAATTTAAGAAATCCTAACTACTATGTGCAAATGAAACACAATTAAAATGATTGCATACACTTTGAAATCAAAGATCTAAATTGTAACAAAACTTCTATGAGATATTGCAATTCGGATTTAAGTACAGAACCTTGCAAATCATATTTAAGTACAAAACAATTTTAAGTATAGCATTATGACAACTCATTTAAATTGAATGCTACGCTATGAGGAATTAACACAACAAATTATTTCTAAATCTAAACTAATGATGACCTTGGTTCCAGGAGTGGTGGGCCCTTGCCATGCATGGAGCAAGGTGAATTAGCTCAAGAAAAACGAAATCTAAAATCCAATCATAAATAACTCATAACAAAAAAAATGTCGAGACTTGTATTAAATCAGCACGATGGAATATAGAATGTAAAATATTACATCAATACCTGCTATGCTAGTGAGCATCGTGTTGCTCTCCTCTACGTACTGCTCCCTTCCTTCTCTACATATTTCTCTTACTGCCTGCATATTCCCTTCTTTCAGATCTTTACATCTCCTTTTATAAATACAAATTATTACTATTTTATCATAACAATAGAAGTAAAACATGCCTAAATCAATCCTTCTAGAGAGTTAAGGTTGGGCTTGTTGTGATCCGCATGAACGGAGGAACTAATTTCTCTATTTATCACAAGGCCGTTTAGAAAAATCGTGCACAATCGAACCCGAATTGACCTGTTCAGGCCGAACCCGAATTGACCCAACATGTTCAGGCGGTCTCGTACTTAAGATGGTGTGGAATATGCCCCCGACCATTACTTCCTCATAATGTCGATTTTTTCCAAACCTTTTTTGGGTTACCTAAATGAGGGTGGTGTAAACAAAACCCATGTGTCTGAATTTTAATATTCTTCAAAATTTGATCACAAAATTCATACTTTCACCTACAACAATTTCGCACTCAACTCTACAGTAACTAGTTAAAATTGACTTGTGGAAACTTCCGGCAATAGAACTCTTCAGAAAATGAACTTTGTGAAACTATCATTAGTAAATCACGACTAAATCATATCTAATCATCTCTAATCTAATAAAACTAACGATAATCAACCACAAAGCATAGAATGTGATTTGGCGATAAATGATGAAATTATGACGTGAAATGAGTGTAAGGGTTTTGAGATTTAGGTTATGAATAATGGTACTATGCGATGGAAAAACGGGCATATACGAGGCTCAAAAATTGCCTTAACAGAGCACTCGATCATTGTCTATCTAAGACCCTGTGGATGAATAAGCTAAATTATAATAATAATAAATAAGAGACTCTTTAACTGGTTGAAATTAATGATGTATATGATTAGAAAAAATGACTTTAATTAGTGTTGAAATTTTTCTATTATGTATAAAAGTAGTCATGGAGTTTAGTGAACTTATGATGTAGCACAAGTGTTAGTGGATTATTAAAGAATACTTCTAATTTGAACCCATATTGGAAAATGATCTTAATTTCATGATATTAAGAATATCCTTAACTTCATTTCATATTAAATATATCCCAATATTTTTTTGAAACCCCTTTGATTAGATGTTTTATAATTAAAAAATCATTTTTAAAATAAATTATCCTAGATGCTCAATTTTTATGGAGTATTTTTAATATTTTTTTTTGGTAACACTTGTATGATGACATAACAAAACTTTTATAATTACTAAATGAGTATTATGCAAATTGATGTGGTATATAATTTTAATATTTGTTTTCTACCACTTGTATGATGACATAACAAAACTTTTATAATTACTAAATGAGGATTATGTAAATTGATGTGGTATTTTTTTTTGTTTTTCGTTATTTTATTTTAACTAACATGCTTATTGGAAAATAATGTAGATTCTAAAAATACTAATTGTTTTACATTATATAATGAAGTCAAAATTGTCCAAATTACTTATAGCATGTCTCCTCTTCTATTTCTAAAAAGAGAAACCAAATAAATAAATGAGTTGCAAAAGTTGGATTTTGAGTAGGTCACAAATTCTTTCCACTATGTAGGTTTTTCATGCCTTGGTTCAATAGTCAATCTATAATAAAAATTCTCAATTTTAAAGAGCCATGGATTAATGAGAAATGCATGCAACATGTCAATAACATAAATTAAAGGGCCATGGATTAATGAGAAATGCACGCAACATGTCAATAACATAAATTAAGGGGCCATGGATTAATGAGAAATGCATGCAACATCTTAATAACATAAATTTTGAAAATAAGTTTCTCTATAATGTTTGAGAAACTATATACATTGTTATAAATGTGAAAACTTCGCTTCTCATAATTTTTTTTTAGATATTGAATAATAAAAATAACAATAGATTCTAAAAATACTAATTGCTTTACATTATATAATGAAGTCAAAATTGTCCAAATTACTCATAGCATGTCTCCTCTTCTATTTCTAAAAAGAGAAACCAAATAAATAAATGAGTTGCAAAATTTGGATTTTGAGTAGGTCACAAATTCTTTCCACTATGTAGGTTTTTCATGCCTTGGTTCAATAGTCAATCTATAATAAAAATTCTCAATTTTAAAGAGCCATGTATTAATGAGAAATGCATGCAACATGTCAATAACATAAATTAAAGGGCCATGGATTAATGAGAAATGCATGCAATATGTCAATAACATAAATTAAAGGGCCATAGATTAATGAGAAATGCACGCAACATGTCAATAACATAAATTAAGTGGCCATGGATTAATGAGAAATGCATGCAACATCTTAATAACATAAATTTTGAAAATAAGTTGCTCTATAATGTTTGAGAAACTATATACATTGTTATAAATGTGAAAACTTCACTTCTCACAATTTTTTTTAGATATTGAATAATAAAAATAACAAGAAAAATAAAAAACCAATCCAATTCCAAACTCATTATTCAAATATTTTTTCACTTCATAACTAATTAATTCAAAACTAATTATTCAAATATTTTTTCAACTACTTATAATCTCCTATTCTTCATCTACCCAATTCATCTCAATACCTAATTCTAACCTATACTAAATATCTATATAATTTTAACATATAAAAAATTACCCTTAACTCGTACATATCATTAAGTATATTTCTTTGACTTTATAAAAATTTAAAACTCGTTAAACTCTATCATTAAGTATATTTCTTTGGTTTTATAAAAAATTAAAACTTGTAAAACTCATGTGAAAAATAATGGTGGCAATACAATTAATTCATTTCATTGAGTTTCTTTAAAGAAAGATTCAAGGTAAGAAATACCTTTTGTTTGAATTTCATTCCTTTCATTAAATTTCTTTAAAGAAAGATTCGAGGTAAGGAAATACCTTTTGTTTGAGTTTTATGGACACCAAAAATTTAAATATATTCATATATACGTAAAATGAAAGTTAATAAGATAGTGAATGAACTCATAGTCGTAATTAATTTATTAATTTGATGGCTTATTACAAAAAGAAAATATTATAATATTTTTTAATACTATATATCTTTAACATTACGTGTAAAGAAAGATTCCTCTTTCCTTTTATCAATTTTTTTATTTATTTAATCACTTCTTATATATAGTTTGTATATAATTTATATATATTATTGTGGTAAAACATTTTTTATTTATTTAATCACTTCTTATATATATAGTTTGTATATAATTTATATATATTATTGTGGTAAAACATTTTTTATTTATTTAATCACTTCTTATATATATAGTTTGTATATAATTTATATATATTATTGTTGTAAAACATAATTTTATTTCATAAAACTTATTAGTAAGCTAATACTAAAACCAATCATTCATTGTTAAGTTCCTAATTTTTCATCCTTTCTTAAGTTTATTTATTATTCTCCATTATTATGTTCTTTGATCTTTGGCTTTTTAAAAAAAATTTCTATTTTCATTCTTTAACTAAATTTATTTTTTCTTTTATTTCCTCGTGTAATTAATTATATCTTTTCTTTATAAATTTGTAATAGACATTTCACCATTTTCATCAAAATTATGTTTTTCTTTTTCTTTTTAAATCATATTTATTTTAATGGTTTATGGTTTATATCTTATACTTATTCCTTACACTTTTGAGTTCTATTAAAAAGTTTACAACATTTTTTATAATAAATTAATATTTTTTCTAAATAAAAACTTTTCCATAATATTCACTATTTACAACATTTTTTTATTATAAATTAATATTTTTTTCAAATAAAAACTTTTCCACAATACTCATCATTTATTCATTTTTATTTATATATTCTCAATAATATATGGAATATCCATATTCAAATTGTTAGAGAGTAAATTTTTTCAATATAATTTATTTAAAAAAAAAAAAATTCCTCATCACAATTTCAATTATTTTTAATATAAAAGTATTGAACATATATTATGAAGATATTTATATTATATTATATTCATGTAATAATGGAATTCTCTTGCTCAATATTTATTTATACAACCATATGTTTAGTGGCCTTGCACATTCCTAGTGTGGTCTTTGTGGAAGTTGTTCTCAGGTGGGTTTTATTTCTAATCTGGGTGGGATCTCTGCATAGGTGTTGAGTTAGTTGAATTTATAAGGTAGATGGAGAGTTTTTATGTCCATGAGTTATTAGGTCATTAAATATTCCCATGACGAGTTATTATCCATGGGGGGGCATCGGTTGAAAATGTTGTTGGTGCTGGTGTTGGTGTAGCGGATGTTGTTTCACTTGGGTTTTTGTTGTTGGTGCAAACGATGCAGATGAAAAATATGTAAGGGAAAATTATCTTCATGACTAAGGCGAGAGATCGTTTTTTTTTATGCTCCAAGTGTTTACATGTATTTCTTTTTTTCTTTTTTTCTTCCTAGGCTATAAAGTCTTGATTGATTTCCCAGTGAAGAATTGTCAGCTAGCTCTCATAGTAGGGTTGGATCTAGAATGAGTGTTGGCCTCTTGATTGGTTGAGGAGGGAATTTTTTACTTGTTTTATGGGCACGTTGGAGGCATTTAATGATTTCGTGTTCAATATTTACAAGGGATTTTTTTTGTGAGTTTTATTTCCAGGACGTTTATAGTCAAATGTAGGTACATGGGTTCGTCTATTTGTCTACTGTGTGGAGTTTATGCTAAAGATATTATTTCTTCAATAAGGTCTTCATGTTGTTTTATTCTTAGAAGTGCAAAGAGCAATGCATCATCGCTTGTCGATTGGCCAAGCTAGCCATTTTTGGAGGGAACATTTTTTACTTTCAATTAAGCGATAAGGGTTGGTTGTATCATTAAGAGAGTTATTGCACTTGGCCCTCGGTATTTTGGATTGACGGTTACTCAATATTTTTTCTCGATGGTGCCATTTAAATATTGTCCAGGGGATCTCCCCAGTTTAATGTTGATGATCTAAGATGATTCATTTAATAAGGTGGTTGGGACAAAGACATAGATGTTTTATGCCCCTTTAGGAATTTTCTCGTTATAGAAGCCTTGTGATTGGGACATAGATTGCGGAGTAGCCTTTTCCATCTTAGTGGGGTCATATTTTCTCTCGGGGACATGTAAGTGTTCAAAGAAGACTAACCTTCTTTCTTTTGTTTCTTCGGTTCTTTCCCTGTCAGCATCGTCAAGCTTGTTGTCCATTTCATAATGTCTCATTGAATGTGGCCTTCCCTCTTGTAATTTGGGGTGGTTTCTCTTGTATAAGGTGGAGTTTTCTATGGTGGATTTGGTTTCCTGGCTTCCCCTAGATAACAACCTAACATTAGAAGTGGTTTTCCAAAGGAGATGGCGTCAGGAGGGTCATTGCTATGGGAATCTTCCTTGGGATGGAAAAATTGATCGAAATCACGGTCCTTGTAGAGGAGAATGTGAAAAATACCCCTAAAAATCTTATTGATGTGGATATGGCAGCTGGTAGAGTGGGTTTGTGTCTATAGGGGGTTGTTGTATGGGTCGATGTGTTAGTAGCCTATGACACAAACAAAACAGGAAAGCTCAAGAATGTATGAAGGTGCAAGGTTATTAAACTAGATGAGAAGGGAAGATGTTTTTTGGGAGGAAGTGGATCATATGAAACATAGGGCCATAGTCGATAGGTGCGAATTTGGTAAGATAACAGGTGAAGAGATGAGGGGATGGGTCGAAACCTAGTGGCTTCCCATTCTGAAGTATAGGCTGAAGGTGAGTATACTCCTAAATGGATGGTTTGCATTTCACTTTCTCAACTCTTAAGATGCAGCTCGAATAACTTCCCCCCCTGTCGATTAAAGGAAGGGGCATCCTAGATTTATAGAGGTGGAAGTTAAGCTTGATCCTATGAAGGACACTCCTCGTCGCAATATCATTTGTGACAAGATGCCATGATTTTCACTGGAATTATTGTCGAAGGCGGCCATTTCTGCCATTGTAAATAAAATTAGCAGATTCTACTTCTTGAAGAAAGGAATCCTAGGATGCCTTAACAAGAAAATTGTGTGGGTGTTGATATAAATGGATTATTTGGGTGCTCTTCTAGTGGAGCTTGATATATACTGGGGCCATGTTCTTACAGTTTGGTCATCGACTATTGGGGGGTTCCATTTACATGTCTATGTTTCCATGTGACTAACCATATTATGGTGGAATTCCTTGCTATTTTTGATTTGGGTCGTCAAGATTAAATAAGAATGTAGGTCAATTTGAACATTCTATGGAAGCCAATGACAGTTGGCTCACCGAGACAAAGTTTCAAAATCTCCTACGGGTATAGGTAACAACTTATCCTCCTTACAATGTTGATGGTGTCTCTAAGCTTGGAAATGGGTTCAAGCCCAATTCAATTTGTTATGTTCTTGTATTGGATATTAACAATATGGGCTCCTCTTGACCATTGTTTATGATGACATCTCCCCTAGAGAGGCTGGCACACCAAACTCTTGTTACTTGGTATTTTCCCACTCTCGAACCTCTTATAGAGGCCAGGGTGGTGGAAGCAAAAAGTAGGAAGGAGAAATATTTGTTTTCTCCTATCAAATTTGGGGAATCATTTGGCCATTTATTTTCTCCATTCTTGGATGGTGTGGAATTGGAGGAACTAGATAGGGATTTATCAAGCGGCTTAGAGCTGATTTATATTAATAAATATTTCTTTGCTAATGAGGATGTACTTTTCAGCCCTGCACCTCGGAAGAATGTTACAACAAGGAAAAAAGGGGAGCCAAATACAAGAAAATTTTGAAATTTCCCTTCGACACCTTCAAACCTTCTAGCTAATTTCAGAGAATCATCAGAGGACCACTTTCCCCCTTTTTATGAGCCTACATACTTTATGGTTGTTCATCTAAATGTATCTCTCTCTGGCTCTTGGGTCCTTAGAGGGTATATACCCATGGAAGAATCCCCAAAATGATTATTATGTCCATGAATGTGTGGGGTTTAGGATCTACCCCAAAAATACAGTCCATAAAAAACATAATTAGGCTACACAAGCCTGATATCATTATTTTCTAAGAGACTATGACGAATAAGGAAAAGACTTGGGGTTATATGCTACATATCTACCCCTCATGGCATTTGTGTGTGACCAATGCCTTTGGCCTCTCAAGAGGAATGGATGCAATGTGGAATCTACATATTGTTAAACTAAAGGATTTCAATTCTATTGCAAGCTTAATATTAACAAATATATAAATAGGATCCGCAATCTAACTTTGATTAGTAAATTTTTATGCCCCCTTCATGGATAAAAAGGGATATTGTGACCATGTTGATGGTAGCGACATTCTTGATCTGTGCTCGATGACTTTGCAGTAAAATTCAACATTTCCATAGAATTATATGAGATTTGGGGTGTTCATTGTAGGCTAGACATGATGGGTCAATATTTTAAGGATTTCTTCTCATAGAAATCACTAAAGGATATTAGGCCTAACCATATAGGTCCTACATGGAAGTATGATCATTTTGATAATCAGGTGTAGCAAAAAGGTTGGATCGATTTCTGGTCCATTACGGTTTAACTTTTTGCATGAAGCAATTACACTCATGGATCATTCCTTCTCTCATTTTTGATCATTTCCCTAAATTTTTGGAATGGGCTAGGGATCTTTTGAGAAAAAAATTCCCTTTGAAAATTAACCATTTTTGGCTGAAGGACAAGGAATTCGAAGCCCTGGGTTGCGATTCATGGATTAGGACAAAAGAAATAATCTAGGCCTCAAGTATGGATTAAATATTCCATAAGCTTAAGAATTTGAAGAAGGAAGTGCAGAAATGGGCTAGGGACAATATACAAGAGATGGCGAGGGAATTGATATGGATTGACAACAAGATAAAGCTTATAGAAAACCTACAAGATCCAAAATAATTTTCTGAATTCAAAAAAAGATGTTGCTCAACTTGGAAGCCCACAAATGTTGGATTTTGAAGAATCAAGCAGATGGTAGCAAAAAATTAGGGTAATGTGGATGGACGATGGTGACAAAAAATCTCATTTTTTTCATAGACAAGCCACCTCTAGGTTTGAAAAGAATTCTATATGGAGTATCAGGAATGAAGAAGGTTGAACTTTAAATTCATAAGTGGATTTACAAAGAGAAGAAATATGTTTCTTCAACAAGATTTATAGGGAAAGGGAAGAGCCTCCATTTGATAGATATATGGATTTCATCAATCTTTTCCCAGAAATGGTTGATGAGGAGGCCCGAGAACAAATGGGGATACCGGTCACTAATGGAGAAGTACTTGGGGTCCTGAAAGAATTGGAAAGAAGCAAGAGCCCTGAACCATATGGCTGATTTATGGAGTTTCTTATACAATTACAAGACATCAGGTTGTATGATCCAAAATCTTTTGTTTGAGATGTATAAAAGAATTAACATGTGAAAATTGTAGCTTTTAAACAAGAAACTTTAAAGGCATAAGCGGAAAAAAAGAGAGAAGCAATTAACATCATGCACGAAGACACAAGAGTTGATATCGGAGTTCGTCCAGGAGGGACTACGTCTCCGGGCCCTGCTCTAATAGTGGGGAGGCCCTGCTTTCATTAAATGGAAAAATGAAAGTACAAGTACAAAATGAGGAATTACACCCTTATACCTGCCCAATCTGGAAATGGCCGAAAATTGCAGACCTCTGATGACAAAATGGGCAGCACCGTTGGATTTGTGGCGTTGAGCAGTGCTGAATCCATATAAAACTTGCCCCAATCGGACAAAGTGAAAATCTGGCCCCTCTGGAAAAATGGCTCAGATCATGGTTCCGCCCCCTCCTGCACACTGCTCAAGGTTCCACTGCCTCGTTTTCCGTTCCCGCTCCTGTCCGTCCTTGGGCGCACAAATGAATGAAAGTTTAAATAATTTAGTGTGGGTGGATTCTTCAAAGCGACCCTTAGCCGAATTGGTTGCAGATCCATATTGTTTGGGATGAGGTCGGGTGGTCAAATCCTGACCCCTCCATAAAAAGGCCAAAACTCGTTTCAAAATTTAATCCGCATTATATTTTTAACTTGGCGTTGAACCATTATATATTTTTAAAATACCGTTTGATGTGATGTGGGGGGGCCGGACCCATATTGGGCGGCTCGCCCCGTATAAAATTGCGCCATGTGTAGATATGGCGGCGGTGGGGTTAACAACCCCCGCCCCATTTAACACAACCGTTGTATAATGTGGAGACCCGCGGATGGGGTGGCGGGGTTAACCACCCACCCCCCAACACATTTATTTTTTTAATATATTGTATGGATACGTGCGGATGGGGTGGCGGGGTTGGTGGCCCGCCACCCTTATTATATATATATTTTTTGTTTTTATTTGTTATTAAAACAAACTGCTTGTTTTTAAACCTTTGAATTTTTGACCGAAGGAGTGCATTTAACGGTCCCACAAATTTGCCCGGAATCTGGCCAGGTTGGTCGGAATCCGGTGGCCGGGTTTCAGCAAAATTGTTGCCTCCTTAGTCTGCCACATCACCAAGTCAACCTCTGAACTTTGACTGCTCCTAACTCCTTCATTCGGACTCGGAATTGAGTGCCGTCTGCGCCATTGGATTCAGAATTTCGAGATCTACAACTTGATCTTGGTTTGAAGGTTTTTTGAACACTTTGATTTTTGAGCCTTGTACTCAATCTGGCCAGGTTGGTCGGAATCCGGTGGCCGGGTTTCAGCAAAATTGTTGTCGCCTTAGTCTGCCACATCACCAAGTCAACCTCTGAACTTTGACTGCTCCTAACTCCTTCATACGGACTCAGAATTGAGTGTCGTCTGCGCCGTTGGATTCAGAATTTCGAGATATACAACTTGAACTTGGTTCGAAGGATTTTCGAACACTTTGATTTTTGAGCCTTGTACTCAAGCCATTTGTACCTGTACCCGTTTAATCCACCTGGATCATTCCTCCCCACTAAAGAGCTTTTGGACCCCAAAAGCCTCATCAATCAATAGGCAAGTGAGGGAATTGCTCCCTCACCTTCTCCTTTTCAAGCCATTTGGCTTTACTTGGGTGCATCCCTTTGAAACCAACACGGAGATACTCCACATCTCCTCGTCACGAAGTCCTGGTCCTTCGATCGAGAATGATGTCCTCTGGCAGTTCATCGAGATATTCTGGTGCAAAGTCATCCACTGTAGGAACTGATCCTACCTCCTTAGTGTCCATAATCAATGGGGGTTCATAAAGTTTTAGATTTTCAACATTCACAACTGAGTACATCTGCATCTATACCGGCAAGTCGAGTCGGAAAGCATTATTCCCAATCTTCTCTAATATGGTAAAGGGACCATACCGGATTGGTCGCAATTTCTTACCTTCTCCCTTCATTCGATCCTTGCTGATGTGGAACCACACTTTGTCGCCAACTTGAAATTGATGGTCAACTCGGTGCTTATCATGTCGGGCCTTATATCGGGCCCGACTCTTCTCCAACTGCTCTTGCACTACTTGGTGAATCGTCTGAATCCGCTGAATGAACCGCTGTGCTTTATCCCTGTCATCACGCCCACTGGCATCTTCATCCCTTCCATAGATCATGTTGAAAGGGTCCTTTGGTAAGTAACCAAAGCATGTCTCAAAAGGTGAACGCTGCGTAGAGGAGTGCACTGCTCGGTTGTAAGCGTGCTGCACATATGGAAGGTGTTCATCCCACAACTTGGGATGTTTGCTGCAATAGCCCCGCAACAAGTGTACCACGGTACGATTAATGACCTCTGTCTGTCCGTCGGTTTGTGGATGGAATGTCGTGCTTCTCTTCAACTTGGTATCCATCATGTGCCACAAGCTGGTCCAAAACTCTCCAAGGAAACGAGAGTCTCGATCTGACACAATCGACGTGGGCAACCCAAAGTGGACCCAAACATACTGAAAGAAAAGAGAAGCAGTCTGCTCAGCAGTGACCTGCTTTTTACAAGGCATCAATATGCACATTTTGCTAAAGCGGTCGACGACAACATACAAATAGTCATGACCCTTTCTTGACATAGGCAAACCTCCTACAAAATCCATCGACACACTTTCCCATGGACGACCCGGAATAGGGAGTGGTGTGTAGAGCCCGAGTTTTCTATTAGAGGGCTTTGAAATAAAACACATCACACATCCCTTTACAAAACTGGTTACAATGTTTTTCATATGGGGCCAAAAACAAAACCTTTGCAAATGACATAAGGTTTTTTCAACACCAAAGTGACCAGACACAAGAGAGGTGTGCGCCTCTCGAATTACATGTACCCTTTCTGCTGTGGGTATGCACAATTTACCAAGGTGATACAACAGCTTCCCCTGCAAATGATAGTTGTCCACCTGTGAACCATGAGTTAGTTTTGCATAAAATTCTTTAAAGTCATCATCGTTAGTGTATTGTTCAACATAAATTTCAAAAGACAATGACGCATTATGCAAAATAATAGAAGCAGCGATAGGAGGGCGAGAGAGCATGTCTGCTACTTTGTTACTAGTGCCCTTCTTATACTTTATTACCAGATGAAATTGCTATAGGAACCCCATCCACCTGAAATGACGAGATTGTTGTAGCTTGGTCTGTGACTGAAGGTACTGCAAGGGCTGATGATCCGTATGGATGATGGTCTCCTTGCCGATCAGGTAGTGTTTCCACTTTTTCACACTTTGGACCAAGGCATACAATTCCTTGTCATAAGTGGGGTAATTTATTACAGCCTCGGAGAACTTCTCCGAATGGTAACAAATCGGCTTCTTCTGCTACAAAAGTATAGCTCCCATGGCGTACCCACTGGCATCGGTTTCGATCTCAAAAGGCTGCTGGAGATCGGGTAAAGCCAGGACTGGTGCGGTGCTGATTTTCTCTTTCAGTGCTTCGAAGGCCTTCTGCTGTTTTCCTCCCCACTGAAAGGCTTGTTTGATACTTGTCAGAGTGTGTAAGGGTGATGCAATAGCGGAGAAGTTGGCAATGAACCTCCTCCAGTATTGTACTGCACCTAAAAAACTACGGACCTCTGTTATATTGGTAGGCTTAGGCCAATTTACAATCACCTTGACTTTTGAGGGGTCTATTTTTAATTGACCATTACCGACAATATGACCAAGGTAAACCAAAGAGGTTTTCCCAAACTCACACTTTGACAACTTTACATACAATTGTTCTTTCTTTAAAACATCAAGCACTTTGATTACATGGCATACATGTTCCTCCCAAGTCCTACTAAATACAAGAATATCATCTAAATACACAAGGACAAACTCATCAATGAAAGGCCTAAAAAGATCATTCATGACCCTCATGAATGTGGCTGGAGCATTGCAAATTCTGAATGGCATCACCATCCATTCGAACAACCCCCGTTTGGTCTTGAAGGCGGTTTTCCACACATCCTGCTCTGCAATTCTGACCTGGTGATAACCACTACGCAAATCCAATTTGGTGAAATAAACAACATTTTTTAATTGATCTAATAAATCATCAATGCGAGGGAGAGGGTATCGATTTTTCACCGTGATTTTGTTTAGTGCCCGATAATCCACGCACATCCTCCATGTGCCATCTTTCTTGGGCACTAACACGATCGACGAGCCACAAGGAGAAGTACTTGGCCGAATGACCCCTTGGTTCAACAGTTCCTGTACCTGCTTTTTGATTTCCTCCATTTCGATGGATGACATCCTGGACATACCAATGTTTGGTAATGGAGCATAATGTTGCAAATGGATCTCATGTTGGATCCCTCGTTTTGGAGGCAAACCTTTGGGTTCCTGAAACAACTTACCATAGTTAGAAATAACATCACATAATTCCTGTTTATGAGCCGGATCACATCCCCGGAAAGCATCGGTTATTTCTTCATCCTTTGCTCTCACAACCATGAGCAAACACCCCTTGATGGAATTCACCAATCTCTTCATCTGTCCTGCACTTACAAGGCTGGCACTGACTTTGGTTTGATGAGCTCTTACAATGTATTCTACCCCATCTTTAGTGATTTGGTATTTATTTTCATGGCGAAAGAAAATTGCTTTCCTATCATAAAGATAGGGACTCCCCAACACAATGCCATAGATATCCAATGGTATTACATCCAATTCTACTTCATCTACCAGCTTAGAAGCAATAACAAATTTTACCTTACACTGCTTGGTTACATTTAGTTTTACTTTATCATGTATCCATCCAAGCGGATAAGGTTTTGGATGAGGCTTAACTTCTAAGCCTAACTTTTTAACCAAGGATTCTGAAATAAGGTTTGCTTGAGAGCCCGAATCAAATAGAGTTTCTACTTTTGCATGGTTTATAACAACTCTAATATGAAACAACTCAATTCTCTTACGTTCATTAGAAAGAGGCTCATTTGATGCACTAGTGCTTTCATGTGATTCAGAATCATGAAGAGAATGAGTACCTTTTGCCCCTGCTGTTGTGATCAATGCCTCATCGCCTGAGTCAGATCCAAGGTCCTGCTGTGCGGTTGCTACCGTCTTCTGCTTACCCTTTCCTCCATATCTCTTCGGCTTCTTTTCTGGATAAAGTTTCCAACAATGATCGTCGTCATGGCCTTCCTTTTTGCAGTGAGTGCAATAAGGCTTTTCTCCTTCATCCTTCTTTGTTGACGCCGTCTTCTTTTCCTTTCCCTTTCCTTTCCCTTTGAATTTTCCATTTGAAGGTTTGGAAAGAGGTTTCTTTGAATGATCGTCCTTATCATTTCTGCCCCTATTTTCAAGATGAATGGCCTTCACACTGGCCGAGTCAATGGTAGTAGGTTCAAACATTAACAACGAATGTCTAATGTAACTATGCAATGAACCAATGTACTTAGTTACAACTTCAGGAGAATCTAATGAGATGCCCAAACTTAATGCCTGTTTTCGAAATTCTTCAGTAAAGGTTTGCACATTTTTTCCTTTACCTTGCCTTAGGTACTGCCACTCCATTAAGGCTTTCTGCTTGTAACCTAAGGGATAGAATTGATTTTTAATTGCAGTAGTAAAATCTGACCAGGAAGAAAGAATGTTACCCAAGTTACTGCTGCTTCGAAGTTTGCTCTCCCACCAGATGAGATCCGTGCCACTCAATCGAAGAGAAGCCAATTGGATTTTCGCCTCGTCCTCCATAATCTGCTGGATCCTACAATAGAGTTCAAGCTGCCTAATCCAATTGTTAAGCTTCTCAGCATTACTTTCACCATTATATACTGGTAGATCAAACTTAACATCTAACTTAAAGAAAGGCTTGTTAGATGCATTTCCAGACTTTTTATTATGATGGTTAGAAGAGGAGGAAGGACTTTCATTTCCTGAAGGGGGTGGATTTCCTCCACCATCTCCATGCGCTGAACCTTGCCCTTCTAAAGAATGATCTCCTGTTTTATCTAACCTTTCAAGTCTAGAGAATAGTCTCTCTACTCGATCTGCCATGGTATAGAAAGTTTTGCGGAAATTGAGCTCCTCTTCATTCCGATCTTCGTCTCCCATGTTCCTTCTCTGACGTGCACGTCCTGCTTCGGGATCAAAAGCCTGTAGCGTCCCTTCGCCTCTACTTAGCCTGCTTCTTGTTAGCATACAAACATGTAATTCACATCTACAAACACCCGCTCTGATACCACTTGATCCAAAATCTTTTGTTTGAGATGTATAAAAGAATTAACATGTGAAAATTGTAGCTTTTAAAACAAGAAACTTTAAAGGCTTAAGCGGAAAAAGAGAGAAGCAATTAACATCATGCACGAAGACACAAGAGTTGATATCGGAGTTCGTCCAGGAGGGACTACGTCTCCGGGCCCTGCTCGAATAGTGGGGAGGCCCTGCTTTCATTAAATGGCAAAATGAAAGTACAAGTACAAAATGAGGAATTACACCCTTATACCTGCCCAATCTGGAAATGGCCGAAAATTGCAGACCTCTGATGACAAAATGGGTAGCACCGTTGGATTTGTGGCGTCGAGTAGTGCTGAATCCATATAAAACTTGCCCCAATCGGACAAAGTGAAAATCTGGCCCCTCTGGAAAAATGGCTCAGATCATGGTTCCGCCCCCTCCTGCACACTGCTCAAGGTTCCACTGCCTCGTTTTCCGTGCCCGCTCCTGTCCGTCCTTGGGCGCAC